>JAUZTA010000016.1:19037381-19048857 GCA_034780835.1 Ctenochaetus striatus | reverse complement strand
GCATATTCATACCTGACTCTATCAGCTACAGTGACTCTTGGTACCAGTTAATCCAACACTACGTTTGTCTGACATAGATGGAGTGAGATACTGATAAACAAACTCATAAGATCATGAAAAAGGATGCAGGAGGCAAGTAATTCCATACCATTTAATACTCATTTTTCATTGTTGTTTTTATAATATTTTACCACATAAATCTTTAGGCTTTGAGTCCCAGACTGAGTAGATGACTTTTTAGGAGCATGTGTAGGAGAAAAAGTGCCAAAATGACTACAAAAGAAACTGTGGAAGTACTATTATCATTGCATCATAGAGCAAGGCCTCACAGTAGCAGCTGCTTCTTGCTGTGACAGTCTGATTTTGTAAACTCTAAAAAATGTCTGATTCTTTTTATGATGGAGCTCCTCTTTCCTGCCACAATTCTTTTCAGTTATGCATACCAATTACATAAGCAAATGCAAATAATGAAAGTGCAATATCAAGGGCATTTTAAACTACCAACATGGTCTACATCCTGCAAAAAAAATGTGTCCGAGGAGAAGAGGAAAGAGACTGAACCCTCTCTCATGTGAACCTCCACAGTTTCTTTTTTTTATAATTAGCTGAGCAGTATTTTGTAAAGCAGAAAGTCCCATCTCTCTGCAGGGTTTTGCAGGGGAATGAGAACTTCTGACTGTCAGTAATGCAACATCCGTGTTTTGTGTTTTGTTCAGTTGTCGATGTATGCCTGTGTAACTATATAGTTCTTTTCTCTGTAGTGTTTGTTACATTTTAATTGATCTTCTGTTACTTTAAGTGTTCATTTTCAGTGTGATTTTTATGGAAGGAGGTGGAGAGAAGTGGTATGTGTGAAGACAGNNNNAGACAGCAGCACTTGTCAAGATATTGTGTTTTGTTCCGACCCATCAGAAACACATTATGCACAACACTGACTGGACTGAAACCCCCCCCCAGGAAACTGTGGCACCCTGGACTGAAAGAAACCTGAGGGAATCAACCAGGGTACCAATGAATGGTTGAAAATGCAACGTGATGTTCATTTAACAGTTTCCTTGTTCAGTTTTATATTAAACCACCAAAGATAAGACATAATTCTGTATAAATAAAGTTAAATTTGTCTAGTTTTAAAGGAGTTTGAAACATTAAAAAGTTGTAACCATAAATTATTGAAGAATTTTTCTCTGTTTTTAATTTGGTTACTGAGCTGAAGTTAGCAGTAGCTGTGCTGAAAGAAAACGTAAAAGTCATGAAATCTTAAAGGAAAGATGCTAAATAAAAGGAATAAAACTCTGGAGATAATTAGGATTGTCAGCATGTGTGTGTTTCACAGCTCTAATGTTTGAGGTGACTGGAGAATGTTATCTACCTCAAGGTGTCACTGAGGCGCGGCTGAAGGAATAAAATCATGTTCGATTGCATCTCTCTTTCAGACCTTATGTTACATGTGGATTCATGAAAGGAAAAAAAAAAAAGCTTATGGTATGTGAGAGGAGCAGCAGAACTGTGTGCTGGTGTGTTTGAGTGTGTGTTCCTGAGGCTGTTTGTGTTTCTGCTGTTGTCTGGTTCAGCTGGCAGGTCTCACAGGAGGGAACAGGAAGTCACCGGTGGGCGCACACATAGAGGAAGTTAGCTCTGTAAATTGTATTTGTGCCTCTCTAAGTAATTATTAAAAGTGCTGAAATGAACCTCGTCTGTGTCCTGTTCCTTGTCACACACCAGTCACACTGCTGGAGCAAAAGCCTCTGTAATAGGAAGCATTTTATCATTATTTACTTGAAGATGCAATATGCAGCATCTTTATATGCCTGTAAACAAACAAGACAGAGCTACTGATCCAGGGTAAAACTATTTAAAAAACTTAAGAAGCCCCATGCATTTATCTTTGTAATGTTTTTAGGGGCACAAAAAACAAAAAGGCACATTTCCAATTTTGGACTATATAACTTTTTATTCAAGTTACATAGTTCACCTCTAAAGAAAGATGATCTCTGTATTCATTTATCATTGCTCTTATTCTGATCATAAGGAGTCAAAAGTCTTACTCAGGTCACAGCGGCTGTATGTTCACATGTCTCTATGCTGTTTACCATCTTAATTTAGTGTGGTGGACGTTCCAAAAACGAGTATCAGGACTGCTACAATTGATAGTAAGATAATGATGATTTTAAAACAATCAACCACTGAAAATTAAAACTACAAATCTAAGTTTCTCTAACCCTTGCTTCCCTGCTTCTTTGTTATGAAGTGTTCTAGTTTTACTGTTTTATATCTAAGAAAGAAAAAAGATGACTTGCAACCTATAACCAGGAGAAATAGCTTAATATTAAGGGATTAAGGGGCTGAAAGAAAAAAGGGTTGTAAAACATTGTAGAAGATCTTCACTTTAGCTAAAATGATTTGCAGAGAAAACAAATCAAAATCCCTCAGTGCACAGTAAATGAAAGCATGAAGCCGTAATGCTCTGGACTGTGGAAAATTTGCTGCACTGTCATTGGAAGAACAACATCTGTCCACTAGAGGGCAGCTTTTTGTTCCCATGAAACTGACTCTAATAGAGATTTATCTGTGAGCCAAATCAAGCATGGGCACATTTTTGTATCAGATGACATCCAGAGATTCAGTCAGCGATGCCTGTCAACACAGTGAGATGTTTACTGGCCTGAGCTCATCCACCCACATCGTCTCTGTGTCTGTGCAGCAGGCTGTCAGGGCGGTGTTCAGCCCCTCTGCCATGGGAGGTGTCAGCCTCCTCCCGGCCCATCTGAACGCCCGCCCCCCCCCTCAACCCCACTCGTCTACCTCATGGACTGTCAGCTGTCCAGCACCAGCCTGCCTGACCCCGACTGGTCACATGCTCTGTCTCACACAAACAAACCATACCAACATCTGATTCAATTAGAGCGTGACCATGACAGAGACACAGAGGGAGAGCACAGCGGAGACTGCGTAAGAACATGCAGCTTTTCATGTCTGCAGAACTTACAGTTCAGTTCTGTTGACCCGTAACTGTTCCTGTTATCATCCACATCAATGAATATGCACTTATGATTAATGGTGCAGAGAAAAGTGTGACTTCTTGTAAAAGCACCTGGGTTTGTTGTAAGTTGAACTGCAGTAACTTCAGGAGGAAGTTATGTATTTCTGATTGCAACAAAGCTCTGAACCTAAATCCTGTTACCAAATCATCCAGCGTTAAAGAATGCTTCAGCAGAAAACACACACACGCACACACAACCCACCTGAGTTTCTCTGACATACACACCCTTAAACTTTAGCACTGACTGACTTCTGACCTCTGCCCATGCCTCTGGTTGCTTTTCACCACTTTCTCCAGGACAATCTGTCAGTCCAAAGTACTGTCCGCCCCCCCTCTGTTTGCTCTGTGCATTGTTGACCAAATCGATAGAAGAGAATGAACACTGACAGCATGACCTGACGTGTGTCGAAACTGTACAAATATATGTGAAAGACCAGGAATTAAAGGCTGAAGGAAATGTTCTCCTTGATTGTCATCAGCAGCAGATTTAGCAATATGGACTGCATACTTCTGTGTGATATTGTAAGCTTGCACCCATATTGATTAAAGCTGTGATGTTCAGCTCTTTTCATCCGCTGAAATGTCATCGATTAATCTGATCATCTGTGGGTGAGCAGAGATCCTGCTGAGTTATTTGGATGTTTTATGTTAAAGGGGCTGAGCGGGTCGACAGAAGGATGCAAGTCTATCTCTCAAAAGATGGCTTTGAAATACCAAAATCCAACAAAAAACAGAGAAAATATAAAGCAGAAGTGAACATGAGCTAAATCAAACATCAAAACAGATCAACTAAACAGAACTGAAACCAAAACAGGATTCATGTACCTTTTTAACATCCAGTCTTATTTCTCAACATCAGCAAACAAAACCAATACGTTAAAGGATGTTTTCTGTAAACCACAAACAGGGTCAGAGGTCAGCTAATGTGTCAGTTCAGCAGTTCATTTATTCAACTTTTCCTTTCAAGTAAAATGAGTCCAAAAGAATTTAGGCTTTAAATCTAAATTATTATTTAAAATAATAAAGAAATCTAAAGTTCAACCAACTTGAAATGAAAAAACTACATTATTTATTTGCCTGGTGATTAAAGGTAAATCTATTTTCCTATTTGACACCCAGCTCATTTTTACATTGAATAGAAAAACAGACAGGATTAACTTCACTTTGCACAAACAAATATGTAATCCCAAAAGTCCCCTGTGCTGTCGCTGGAGCTTGATAAAGTCCTTGATTCTGACGTTTAAAAAATTCTCATCACACCAGTCGCATCTTTTTCATGAGGAAGGCCAAACATCCTCTGAAGCAGCAGCTTACTAACTCACAACAAGGAAAATTAAATGAATGCAACATTAACAAAGGGAAAAACAGGGTCTATAATTTTTAAAAAACTACATTTTGACACCTCCCTGTGCATCTAAAATGCTAATAAACTCATGTAAGAATCAAACTGTGTCAGCTGTTTAATCACATGAAAGTTCTCTATTTCTGAGCATAAACATAAATGAGAAAAAAGGTTGAATCAAAGTGAGGTGAAGGTGAATAGACTCAATGCTTTCACTGTTTTTCTTCTGCTGATTTGGCTCAGAGTGCAACCATTGAAACTTCTGACACACTGCAGCTTCAAGAGCCTCTGCTGGTCAGGCTGAGCTAAGTTCCCAAAACACACTCTCATTAGCTTCAGCCAAAACAGAAGAACAGCCTCTTCACTTGCCAAGTGCACTAAATTGGATCTATTTTTAGATTGTTAAGATTAATCTGTACAGCCATTTCAGGTCAATACGCCTCAAATTAACTGTAGTGTGGTGAAATCCTGAGAGGGGGGCCTCAGTGTGTGTGTGTGGCATCCGCTCTGATAAACCCAGAGGCAGATGATGTGTGGAGGGGTGCAGCACACAGTGGACTCAGCCGTAATGATATTCAAATCCTCTCCTCACTTCAAAGGCTTCTGATCCCTGCCGCAAAATGCAAAGTAACTCAACTCTATCTATCATCATGTATCTTAAACCTCAAAAAAGATGCCTGAACCACCGACGGTTTCTGTCTTATCACATCCTGTCAGGCTGTGTTACACGGCTCTGCGGAGCGTTAAAGGTGCAGCATACTGCAGGGTTCAGACGTCAGTAACTTCTGCAGCTGAGTGAGTGAAGATGGACAATAGAGCTCGCTGTAGCGTTTGTAAGCTTAGGTGAGAGTGAACAGAGATAAGGATGTTTATGAGTAATTTCATACAGAAAAGTGAACAGCCAGCAGAAAATGAGGACATACAGCACATTAAAGCTACATGATGAGCATGGTGACCGATCAAAGATGTAAGACACCTGGAAAAATGGCCCTTAGAAATAAAGAGGAAATCTTTTTTTTTTGGACTTCTGAAACCACAGATAATCTAAAACAGCACAAACATACTCTAGTTTCCTTGAAGAAACTTTTGAAACTTCAGAAGACACTTCTCACCCAAAATATTTTTTAAACATTTCTGAATGTAACAGCACATTAGTGATAAGATAAAGATACAAAAAAAAAACAGCAAAACATGCACTTCAACCTCCCCTGGCTGGAATATGAATAATGATGTTAACCGACATGCACAGTGACATGATGTTAGATTGAATATCTTAGAAGAACTCCACCACAGAGCACAGTCGCTTCAGTGTTTCAGTACCAGTGTGACAGGCCTGAATCATATCCGGAAGCTGAAGGGTTAAACTGGGAAGCGCTCGGTGAGGGCTACGTCAAGTAACTCAAAGAGTGACAGAAAGTGATCGGAAATCGATCAAGATTGCTATTAAAATAAAAGACACGTAACTAAACATGAAAGTCAAAGCAGAAAAAGTACATTCCTTAAGGCAGTTCAAATGTAAGGCTCGCTGACCTGCAGTGTTCAGAGAGTTGGTGGCGTCACTGAACATTGTGGAATTCAAAATCGCTGATGATCGATAAAAATAAAAAAAATATTAATGGTAGAAATAACAGGGAGAATAAATAAATGTTAACATCAAGAGATATAATTCTCTTTTAATGCTAAAATAAAACTTTTTCGTTGCTTCAACACAGTCTGAACTGTATTTTCATAATAATTACAGACACATTAAAATAACAAACTAACTAACTGCACTTTGTGTTTACATGCATCCATTACAGATGGTTGCCCAAATACTTCAAATACTGACTTTTTTACTTTTAAAATAATATTTAAACTGCGTGTTGCGTTTTAAATTTTGTGATTTCATGAGTAGGCTTCACAGCCGCAAAGAAAGGATTGCGCTTTAAATACCTAGGCCTTTATTCTGAAAACAATCCACCGGTAACGTTTCCGGTCTTGACTCTGACTTGACAGCGCAGGTCTGAGCCGCATCAATAGCTGCCTTCAGCATAATAGCACTGCTGCCGCCGCTGCTGCTGCTGGATCTCCGGGGAGCAGACAAAAGGCGACGGCGGTGTTTCTGTCAGCATGCCGTCAGATAAAGCACCTTTCTGCCTCTTATTTATCCAGTCTCGCTCTCACTGAAGCTGGGGTCCGGCTGGAAGGGGAGGAACAAACCCTAGAAGGAGGTGAAACGCTCCTCGCTGCTTGGCGCAGTCAGTGCGCTGCTCGCTGACAGACGGGCTCGACCTAAACACCGGAATGCTGCATTTAAATTCTTCTTTTTAACGCTAAAGAAGCCCGGCTCGCTTTTACATCTAATTTTTTGGTTAATTTCCGGTTGGAATAACGACAGGATACTGAATGCCCGATCGCAGAGCCGGACTGACGGCAGAATGCAGCACAGCGGGTGTTTGACTGCAGGTGGATGGCCAACCTGACGGTCCCAGCCGCCGCTTCTCTGCCGTTCAGCCGCCGCCGCCGCTGCAGCCGCGGCAGGTCTGGCTTCATCCGGAGCACTGAAAACCAACCGAAAACACAGAGCACCAGATCAGACACATAAACCCGAGCCATGCTTCCAGGGGTCGGCGTGTTCGGCACCAGCCTGACCGCCAGGGTGATCATCCCGCTGCTGAAGAACGAGGGCTTCGCCGTCAAAGCGCTGTGGGGCCGGACGCAGGAGGAGGCGGAGGAGCTGGCCAAGGAGATGAACGTGCCGTTTTACACCAACCGGATCGACGACGTGCTGCTGCATCAGGACGTGGACCTGGTTTGCATCAACCTGCCGCCGCCTCTGACGCGGCAGATCGCGGTCAAAACACTGGGTGAGTCCTGCAGCCTCTGCCGCAGCTTCTGCCGCTGCTGCTGCTGCCGCTGCCGCTGCGGGGCGGGATGGATGCTGCGGCCCTGGTGTGTCGGGGGCTGGTGGTGGGGAGGGGGTCGAGCTGACGGACAGGCCGGGCCATTGTAAGCTTATGTATTAAATTTGAGGATTTATCTTCCGGCAGTGAAGCGGACCTGGAGTCCAGTGAGGCTGCAGCTGATAGGTGTGGCAGAGATGAGAGCAAACTGATCCAGCAGCATCACATCTCTCCAGCATCCCTCTTTTTACTGATGAAGTTGTCCTTGTAGCTGACTAATGTGAGGCTGCTGCTGGTCTGAAGGTAGAGTCAGGAGAGCAGCTGAAGTGCTTTTGAGAAAATATAGTGGGAATAAAACATTCCTTTAATTTGTCTTGCATGAATAGCTTTGCCTCTTATAAATTAGCACAAGAGTTTATGTTCAGGCCACAGCTTCTCTCTGCATTCTCCTCCTGCCCTCCCCATGCAGGGATATATTGTGTTACTTAAGCTCTGACTGTCTTCAGCGTTGCCTCTCAGGAAACAAACCCGCAGCAATACTGCATGTGGGTTTAATCGGAGTATTTGGGGACTCCCCCTACAACAAAGTCAAACAGTAGACTTAACCTGTGTTAGTGAAAGTGACAGACTGTGAAGCCCGAGAGAAGAGGCCTGCGAGCAGAAGAAGAGACACGCACAAAGGCTGGGTGTTCCAGTTTAAATCTGGAGCAACGCAGCTTATTTTGGAGTTGGGGGCTGCTGTGAGAGAATGGTGGTGAGGGCTGCTGAGCTGAACTCCACACAGGCTTTATTTACCCCACAGTTTGGCAGCAGAGCTCAGCTGGCAGCGAGCTCTAATGGGTCAGGTTTGTGACTGAAAAACAAATGGGTCCGAAGACGCTCGGCCTCAGAGAGGCAGCGGCCACATATCTGGAAACGCATGTTGGATCTTTGCAACAAAATAGTGAACAGGTGACGTGCTGCGGGGCTGCAAGTAGTGATGGTTTTGATAACTGAATGATCTGACAGTTTTTCTGTAGCGGTGACACAAGTGAACTTTTAAAAGAGAGGTTGTCAGGACAAATCTGGAAAGGGACAGTAAAAAGCAGTGCTTGCCCCTCAGTCATTACCCCCTCTAAGTTGCCCTTGAGCAAGGCTCTGAACCCCAACCGCTCCAGTTAGTGTGCTCTCAGTGAAACTTATCTGAATAGATAGAGAGTATAAAACACTTCATCCCTGAGTCCAAGGTGTAATCTATAAATGCTTTATAAGATAAACCAACCAACCAAACCAAAATGATTTCTCTCTGATAAACAAATTAAAGGATGTTGCTGCTGATCAAGTAATGGATTTGCTGACCAGTCATGTCAGGACTTGAAAGCAGAACAGCTGCAGTGGACCTGATGATTCAGCGGTTACAGCTGAAGTGCTCTAAAGCGACGCCCCTGGACTTCTTCAGGTGCGTCACTGTTGGCGTTGCGGAGTAGGTGTAGGTGTTCATCATTCACTCCAGATCCACAGTCTGATCTTGTGGCTTGTGACAAACCTCTAAAGCTCACAGACACATTCTAACTGCAACATCTGGACTAAAACATCTGCTGTTGGTTTTCTTTACAGAAATGTCTTTTAAGACGCGGTAAAAGCTGAATACTCCACATGGAAAAACATGGATTTATGAGCAGACATAATGTTCATATCAAACACATTTTCATGGAAGATCCTGTTGTAGTGAGATCTGTCATTACCGCTTTCTATTTTCAACACTGTGGTTTTTACTGCAAACATTTATCTTCTCATAATATTTTATTGTACCAGACAGACCGCGGTCCGACATGTCACGTCACTCATCACACTGCTGGCGAGCAGTATGACCCGCCAACCACAGGAGAGCCTATTAGCACCAGCGGCGAGTGTGTGAGCGTGTGTGTGAGAGGCAGAGATGGAGGGAAGATCAGTGTGAGTGTGGAGCAGGTCTTGTGATCAGCTGATGTTTATAGTTCTTATTAGCCCCGTTTGACTTGAGCTGAATGCCATGGTGCGTCAGCAGACTTGACACACAGCACGTGACGGTTTGTTATCATCAGAAACTGCACGTTTTCCTCACGCTCAGCTTGTTAAGTTTGAATTTGCAGGGTCCCGTACATCTGCAGGCTGTTATCTGGTGGATCTGGGCGTGTTTCTAAAGGGCTGAAGCTTATCGGCGTGGTTGAAAAAATGTCCATAAAGCAGCCTGTGACTGCCCGTGTAAAGGTGTAACTTCTGCCTCGGCATCCCGGCATCAAGATAAGGCCTCTGTGGCTCCATTCATTCTCACACTGCTGCCTTGTTTGCTAGTTGGCTTCAGTCATTTCTGTGGAGTGGCAACATGAGCTAACAAGAGGGACAGGCCTGCAGTATAGTGGACAGTGTTTGTTCACACAGTGACTACACTAATGTCAATATACACTGTACATGCACGCACTCAGTCATAGGCTGCACACAAAAAAGCAATATCTCTTCCTCGTTGATTAAGAATCTCTTTATCCCTCTGTCCACATTCATGTGGTCATGATAGTGGAGTCTAAATGTAGCCCTGTATGAAAGTTCCACCAGCCAGCTGATCCTCAGCCAGAATCACTAATTATGTCCCAGTGAACTTGACTCAACCTGCACACCAGCCGCCGCAGACTTGTCGCTGGCCATTCTTTCTCTCCTTTCCTCTCTGCTCGTTTCCTCACGGCTTCATTGTGTGAGCGCCGCCTGTTCCTTCCCACCCACCTCTCTTCCTCGGCCGTCGTCACCCGGCCAAGTCTGGGTCCAATCCTATTTGCTTTTACTTGGATGAACATAAAACAGTGTTTTGCAAATTCTGTTGAACCAGGGTTTCAGCGATCAGACCGAGCCAGACCATCCACATATTTCTGTGGATAGATTTAATAAACACACAAAATAGGATTAGAGATTGGTGTAATGCTGGTCTGTGATACATTTATTTTTGCAAACATCAATAAATTATTATAAGCCACAACAAGAGAGGATACCCCTCATTCAACCTGATCTAGTTCTAACACCTGAATGTGACACGCTACAGTGAAGAGTGACTAAAAACTGTCGAGATTATGAGCAAAGAAGGTCAAAAATGTTGCTTAAAGTAGTGGAGAAATGGTTGACACATCCAGGTTTGCAACTTTGAGTGGTAATGTCAAAGAAAATTTTATGTAATCTAGTGAAAAAAACTAGCATTAGCATAGACGATTCTATGACTACAAAGTGTTGTAGTAAAAAATATGGTAACAATTTGCAAGTTCATGATCTGTTAAAATGATCGCAGTGGGAACAAACATATTATCAAGCATACATCAATGACGTGTCACATGTCCTCTTGTTCCTCCTGCATACTTTTGATTTCATTGCATTCCTTGATAAGTTCCTCTTTTTAAGCTAATAAGCCAATATAATCTGGACTTTCAGAAAGCTGGAAACAGAGCAGTTTTTTCTGAGCTCATGAATATCTGTTGATTATACATGTTTTTACATGATAACAGCAACCTTACATATTTTCTGCATCTTCATTTAAAGAGATACTGAAGAAGTGTTAAGATATCTACATCTGTACCACTTCACTGTACTGACAGTAGACACACTGTGATAATGTTGTGCACAAACATGAAACTTGTATCTGCTGAAGTGACCACTGCAAAAATTCTCATCAGACATCTGCCAGTATTTCTCATTATTGCATCACAATGAAGCATGACATCGCTGATGAAGTGTTACGCAACCAGTGATTGGTCACTGACCACTGCAGCCAGCTGTGTGGGAATGTTCCTCTGTCAGGGTGTGTGAGCTGATAGCAGTCTGCCTGTGTCTGCCTTACTGCTTACCTCATGAGCTGAGTCGATAAGTGCCATCAGACTTCTTCAACAGAGGAATGTGAGCTTTGCTTTTGAAGACATTCAACTGTAGTTTACATGGCTAACTTAAACTGAGGTCAATATACTGCCTGCCTTGAAGTCAGTGTTGTTTATGCTTTGCACTTTATATGCAGCTGTCTGGGTTGGTTGGAGATTTTCAGCAACTATATGTAAAAAGTAACCTAACAATCATCTACATGATGTTCTTAAATGTAAATGAAGTGGCTTGTGTCTACACCAATGCTGCCATTTATCTCCCAGGCTCTTCCAAAAAGACACAGGGGCAGGGGGGGGGGGGGGCGCGGATGAGGGTAGGAGGAGTTTTTTCCATCCACATTGA
>JAUZTA010000016.1:19011119-19025369 GCA_034780835.1 Ctenochaetus striatus | reverse complement strand
TGTAATGTTTCTTTTTTGAGCATTTATGCACTGAGACAGGAGAGTGTGTATCATAATACAATCAGAAGCAAAAGTCATCTTACTAGCTTTCCGTTTTTCACATCACCTTCATTCAGCAATAAGAGCTTTTGAAACAAGCGCTGCCATCTCTGTTTAGCTGTGTTTTTATCTCCACCAACTCCTGAGAAAAATAACCTGCTCTTCAGCTGGGAATGCTCCATAATTTTCAAAAGTTACCTGCTTCATTTTCAGTTGCTGCTGTTCTTCTGTGAGTTAGCCGCTTGAGGTTTTCAAACCCCTGTTAGTGGGTCAAACACATCTTCAAAATGTTTCAACCATGTGTTTGAACAAGCAGAACAATAATGACCTCTCATTCCAATTTTATAACTGCTATACATAATGTGAGGTGCAACAATGCTGCAGTACTCCTGTCTTTAACAGGCCGTGTAAAAGCGACTATTGACTCCCTCTCATCCCTGAGTGTTCATAAACACAAAACGATACTATGAAATACTGCAGGTGACTCATGAAAAATGTGTTAACAGCATCTCCTCAGATTATTTCCTCATGATAGAATGTAAAAAGCTCCTGTCCCGACTCGTCTCCTCCTCCTGACCCTCGCCCTGCAGGAGCACGTGCGCGGCAGATGGCTGTTCTTACCGACCGGTTCCCCTGGCTTTTTCTATTTCTGGCATCCTTGTGCAGAGGGCTTATTGTGTAGGCTGTTATGATGAAAGGATTCAGCATCCTTCTTAATCCACCTGTTTTTTCCCCTGTGGTAATATTCAGCCATTGCCACAAGGCCTTATTTAAGATGGCTTCATGGAAACACATGGTTGTACAACATGAGTCATTTGTTTCCCAACTAGTTGTTCTTATTCTTCAGGTCTTCCTTAAGTGTTTCCACGCTCATCAGAAACTGTCAGAACGACTGTTTCTACAGTCTTTTAGACAGGCTATGTTTATTGTATCGCAGTTGCTATGGCCTGTTTCCCTCCTGCCGTGAAACCTAGAACAATATACAATGAGTAATTGCATGGTATGTTAGCTTTGCTGTTAAAAAGAAATCTGTCAGCCTCGCCCACACTTACATCCAACCTGACCTTCCTGCACAGCCACCACTTCCAGCCTTTCCTTCCTCTGGAGGAGTGAATGCAAAAAGCTCCTGCAATTATGGCATTCTCTCCACCACACATGCTTGAAGCCTTGTCTTGCTTCATTTAGTGCTGTGCGCTGAGTGTTGTGTGTGTGCGTTGCAGTAAATATTGGTGTTCAGCAGAAAACACTGGAGCCATGCAGCAAGGCCCAGATGATGTGTGTGGCAGCGAGCCGAGAGGAGCGCTGGACTGAGCTGGCCATCACTTTTAGTGATGCAGCTGCTCTCTCTCTCTCTCTCTCTCTCTCTCTCTCTCTCTGCCCTTCTTTGTCTCTGTGTGTATCTCGCCTTCTTTTCTCAACTCCTTTCTTTGCAACTGTTCGCATTTCAGAAAGGAAGTGTTACCTGTTCTACCTGCTGCTGTCCAGGCAAGATGATAAAAAGGTGTTAAAAATAGAAACGGGTGTCTCCTTAAGGCCCTGAAGTATTGAGTCTTAAATAGGGTGTTTAGTTTAGTTCAGATTGCAGTGATTGTCAGTATAATGAGCTCTAAACAAAGGCACACAGTGTAGTATTTAAAAAGGTCAGTGTCAGTGTATTGTCATATAACATGTAGCAAGTGAGCAAGCAAATGGTAGAGACAAGAAGAAGTTAAGTTTCACTTTATCTGCTCACAAAAATTTCTCATGATAAGTTTTAAAAATATTATTATTTATAAATTTCATAACTTATCTTTTTTGAAATAAAATTATCATATTACCCTAAAATAAGCGGTGTACACCGTCTCTGCAGCATACATCAATTTACTACCACTGCAGAGTCTTGAAGTTAAAGAGTCAAATAGAATTTGGCCACTTGTCCTTACTGAATCTTTTCTTTAATGGTTAGAGTAAAATTAAGAGCTTGTCAGTGATGATAATGTCTTTTTCATAAACATTCACCCCTGTCACTGTCTGCATTGCCAGAATCTGTTTTGCAGTAGAAGAACAGCGCCCTCTGTATGTTTTGTGCTGTAAACCATCCAGTAGATTTCCTGACAAATGTCATCCAGTCAGACTGCTAATTTCTTTTTTTTTTTTAAGTAACTGTACAATAACTGATATGACGAGATTAAAATACTGCACATGCCACACTTAATGTTCCAGCCAACTGATTATTACGGCTCATTCAGAATTCATTTTTGTTACTCAGTGGGTGAACATGAGCATAACGTGTGCTTGCAATGATTAAGCAGTAACGAAAAATGACACTTTGATCATGTTCCCCTTTTGATGAGTGTGTTTGTGATCCACTATTTAAGAAAAAAGCAGTTATGGTCCATGACAGCACATCCCTGTGCTAACCACTTGTGCTTGGGGTCCATTTGAGGAGTTAAAGGCCTCAGGTCTGTGAGACAACAGGATGCGATATCAGTCTGTGAGGTTAGCTGATTCTCTCAGACAGGATGTCACCAGACTGCGCATCAAAGGCACCTGAAGGCAAGCAGGCTGCCACCGTTCACTGCTGCTGAGGCAAGCACTAATCTTAGAAAGCAGAGTGATGCATATGAACTGTCGTTGGTGCCACCAGTTCTGCAAAATGTTTGATTTCCTTCATACAGGGTACATCATGTTCCTCTCTACGGTAAAAAATTTTAATATTATGAAGATCTTCCGAACTATGCCAAGTTTTTGAATATATTTATTTTTGTAGATTTTGACTCTTGATATTTTTGCAGTAGTACATGTATAATATAGGATGACTTCTGTGCTTCTGACCTCAGTTTTTCTTTAATCTCTCTCTCTGTCTCTCTCTCTCTCTCTCCATCTCTACTGTCTCTTGGTTAGATATGCATGAATTATTGATGTTGGGGTACTGAGCTTGCTATGCTTGAGGTTTTTTCTGCTCCATTACTGCTCTCCCACTGGGGCCAGGAGCTTCACCTGTGAGTTGAGCTCCACTTCTCCCCGGCTATCACTGTAACTCTTTCACTAACCCAGGCCCCCTAGTGTCAGGTTTTGACAGTATATACAGAGCCATTACTAGGGCAGCAGGTTGACCTTGACTGTAGGAAGACAAGCTGCTGCTGCTCTGTGGCATTTGACCTCCCATGAGAGGGAGCAAAGAAAAAGACAATTTTCCTACAGGGATCCACGAAGGTTATCCAAACCCCCAGTGTTGGCAGAGCACTTAGGAATAAAACTTGAAGTTTTTGTGTCACATTATGACAAGAATATTGCAAATGGGTGCAGAATAAGTTGAGCATTCCTCATCTTTTTTCGCCCATTCATCCATCCATTCTCAACTGCTTATCAGGTCTGCTGCTTTAAGCAAGGTAGTCTCAGCCGTCTCTCTTCCCAACCACTCAGATAGCTCCTACTCTGTAATCCATAGAAAATTCAGGGTTTGACCCTGAGTGTTCTCCCAAAAATACCTGCAAAAGCTCCCAAGGGACGTCTGTGAGGCATCTGATTAGAGATCTGAACCACTGTAAGTCGATCCTTTTGATGCAAAGGAGTGATAGTTTTGCTACAAACTCTTTTGGATGTCTCAGAAGACCAAGATAAAATTTTAAACAAAGTAAACCTTAAAACATGTCATTTATAGCTGTTTTAGATGCCATGTATAAAAGCAGGTTGGAAAGCCTGCCAGCATAGAGAAAGACAAAATGTGATGATAGTATGAGGAAGTTTACTAGCACACACTTTTTAAAATCTTTTCTTGAAGCCATTCATGTTGTTGAATCAGTTTGACATGTAGAAAGTGACAGAATATTTTGTAAAAAGTGACTAAGATAGCTTGAGACAGATGTTCAAACCCTGCCTTTTGGACCCTGTGTCACATGTATGCACCTGTTCAATGGCAGTGTTGTTATATCATCACTTTTGGGTTAAAAACTGCATCCCCCTCAGTTCTGGTGTTAATAGTAGGTGGAGGGGAGGGTTTTTAGACACAATTTGAGCATCGTCAAGTGAAATATGCTGAGTTAACTACAGTTATGTTATGTTGTAGTTATGCTACAGTTAACCCAGCTACTTTTAGAGAAAACTCTGTGCAGCCCTAACCCTAACCCTACGCAAGGTCTTGTTCTTTCAGTTCCCAAAGCTCATAACCAAAGGCAAGAGCTAGAGCAGAGATTGACTAGTAGATTGAGATCTTTGGCTTTCCTTTTTAGAATGACAGTCTGATATATGGGCTACATTACTACTTTACATTACATTACATTACTGCGGCAATCCATCGTTCAGTCCCATATTTCATCCTGCCCTTGATCGTAAAGCTGTTTTGCGGCAGCAGCTCGCTCCACCTCACTCAGAGTCCTACAGAATATCATGGCTTCAGACTTGGAGGTTCTGTTTCTCATCCTATTTTTTAGTGATAATGACACAGAGCATCGACATGTTTTCATATCACTCGTATGTCCCCTAACATAGAACATCCGGTATTTTTTGTATCTTTAGAGTTTCTGCAAAGTCAGTTCTTTATTTCTATCATTATCTTATGAGTACTGCTATGTTGGTCAGTGGGGAGAGAAATTTTATGGGAGAATCACTTACCACACACACACTTTTATGGCCTCCTGCCCCTCAAAGCATTTTTATCATGAATTCTTAGCTCTTTCTTCCTTTAACATTCCCATTTTCCTTTTTTTCTCTCTTCTTGCTCTACTCTTTTCTCACCACTCTCTGTTCATGCTTCTCTCCATTCTTTTTTCTATTTTATCCCATAACTGTTGATTTGCAGTAGCAGCTGACTAAACCTCATGCTCAGGTGCATCCATAATCTATTGACACATACTGAATGCATCCTCTCACTGTCTAAGGCCGTGGCTGAGTGGCTCTGATGACTCAACAGGCTGAACGGTCTAAGCCAGCTTTGACCTTTCAGAGCTTTATACCTGAGGAGCTAAAGGTCATTGTTGATCTGAAGAGAAGCTGTTTTTATCTCCGTAAAGGTGACACTGAGAGCCCGAGTGAATGCTGGGATCAGGATGACACTGCATGAGAGGCATTGAGTTTCGTGGCCTTCGTGTTTTATATATATATAGCTTATATATAGCTTAGATCATTTTAATTGCAGACCTTGCTGAAGAGAGTTGTACGTACATACTTTGGCCAAATCCTGAAGAGAATAGCTGTGGGTAAAATCCAGCCAAATCTGCCTTTAGGCATTTCAGTGGCTAGCCAAGCCATTGTTCTGTAAAGACAGTGAGCACTATGAGTGCCAAAAAATCACTCAAGAGCATTTAGCATTTACCCTGAAGGTCCTTACCCTGGACACTGCATCTTTCCAATATCTGTTTGTATACGTAATACTGCCAACAAGACGGGGACAGTAGTGCGCTGTTGTTGCTTAGTTTTGTGCGTCTGCAGGGGTTGAGTGTGGGTGGGGGCTCCCAACGGCGCCCTTCAGAACTGGGTCACAGGGATTAATTTCCTGGCCTGGCCAATGGAAGCTAATGGCAGATTAGCATGGGAAGTTTCACTTCCAAAACAGCCCCTCCACCCACAACCCTTAGCCAGGACGACAGAGAGTGAAGTACAACGCTGCTTTTTCACACCTCAGGGGCTTAAGTGTGTAAGGACTGACGCTCCTGTACATATAGTTTTTGTCTGCCTCCTTGCTGACCACAGCAGTTAATGCACATTGTGAGCTAAAAGTGGCCAAAAGAACATCTGCATGGAACGTTGGTCAAAATAAATCCTTCATATGTAGTAATAGCCTTAGACCTCTAAGAGGTTTAGCCTACCAATATCTTTCTGTTCAGCTCCATGTTTTCAGACTTGACTTACATAACTCTGTAACACTTAAAAGAAATGACGCATTCTTTATCTTTAAAATGAAAGTTGAAAATTCCAAAGTTTTAAAATGCACCCTCTCTTAATTCAGTTAATTCAAGGTTTTATTGCTTCATCCTCATTGATTTAGCATGATCAGTAACACATGGTGGCTAATGTGGGTTTGTGTGCTTCTCTTATTCAGAGGTGGGGAAGTTAACTATACTTAACCAAACCAAGTCATTATAGTATCTTTCTAAAAACTTTCTCTCTCATATTTTTTAGTTATACATGGAAAATATTTAAAGGTTAAGGACTAAGAGGTAGGTTAGGAAACAGCATGTCTGGATTTTCCCTGTTCCTGATGATGAATGGTGCAAAGCTGCTTCCTTCTTTCAATGTGAAGCATTAAGCTCAAACTGGGCTCGGCTGATGCATGCTAATGCTAGCAAACTTGGATAGATGCTGCTGCATAAGTGACATTATATTACCGAGTTTTTGACACCTTCCTCTTGTGCCGATGTTTCAGTATGTCACAGATAAACATTTCAGTAGTTCAACCACAAGAGTAAAGCAAGACACGGTGCCAATTAATGTCATGTAAATGTCATTTTTTTGACACATCTAATGTGGCTGCTGTTAGGCAAAACTTACATAAACTCACTTACAATGTATGCTACCTTCTTAGAAAAGGAGACTTTAATCCTTGTAAGAACAAGTGAATGATTGAGGTACTGAGGTAAATGATTGATGAAGACCTGAAATGCTCCGCAAATAACTGCCAGTCCAGTCAGACAGTGAAACAATCTTAAGTCTGCAGCGGCAACAAAAAAGAGCATTCAAATGTTGTGCCATTCTTCATGTGTCCATCATTTCTTTATGTCTCTGCAGCAGGATTGTTGCGTTCGGTGTACAAAACATGCATCAGAAATGTAACAGACAGAATAGGTGTAGAGGAAGAGAGAGATATCTGCTCAGACGGAGGAAGAGATGAAGATGGGTAACGACAGCTGGAGCTCAGGATGACACATGCCAATGGCCAGGTTCAGTCCGAACACATCAAAACAGCTGCTTCGTTCCGGTCAGACGCTGACAGAGGAGAGAGAGTGAAACCTTGTGTGTGTTTCTTTTCTGGCTTCAGGAGCTCAGAGCATCCTGCGATTCCTGCATGTTGACGGTTATTTTTCCTTTGAAACACTGGATTTTAATCCACATATGGATGACATCACTCCGTCGTCGTCATGGGGCATGAAACGGTGCTTCACCTGTGCCGCCGTTTCCCCCCTTTTGACATACTTGTGTGTATTTATTGCACAAGCTGATTAAAATGTTGCTCATTCAGATACTAAAAAGGTGACAACACAACTGTGCCGCTAATGAAAGTGCAGCCAGTGTTGACAGTGACTAATACGAGATACGTCTACTTACTTGTTTTTAATGCATGAGGTAATGAATGTTTGATCAAGGGTAATAAATGTTTGATCTATATATGATGAGGAGGTAATGAAAAAGCTTTTCTGCATTATTTTCCACGCAGGATCATCTTTTATGAATGTGCTCGTGCTGATAAAATCGCTTTGATTCAAAATTAGAAAAAAAAAAGGAGAAAAAACCAAGGCTGGTGTTTAGCACAGTGACTCCATATTTTCTCCCGTTGCCACAGTAGGTTGCTGCTGGATCCCAGTGATGTGAATGATATGATAATTTCTCACTTTTCATATATAATGTGGCGATTATACTGTTGTTCATAACCGCTGATGTGGGGCTGATTGGGTTTGTTTTTCTCCTTATTAAAGCCAGAGTGGAGGATCAGAATTGATGAATATTCTATGAGAGTCTTTGTTTTGTTTGGCCTTTTTTTTCTCATAACAACAGCCTTGCTCCATTTTTCCACCAACAATACAAAAAAAACCCATATTTTTTAGCTTTCATTTCCCTATTATAGAGGATCAAAATAGGAACACAAAAAAATAACTGTCAGATCTGATTTTAACTCTCTGGTCTTTTTCACTTATTACCGACGGTTGCATCACTCATCGCAAACTTTCTAGATTTGTTCGCGCACGAGGATGCTGATAGCAGAACCTGGCAGATGTGAGCGAGTCCTGAGCTGGCAGGTCTGACTTTGGACAGTGTGTGTGAGTAATGAAAGCAATCAAGCCAACAGTCACCCTGACATGTCAGTCCGGAGTTGTTTACTGCCGGCGCCGGCTATGCCCTTCTCTAACTTATACTGAAGTGGTCAATATCATTAGCACCTCTGAGGTGGCCAGCAGAGCAACTCCACTGCTGCTGCTGCGGCAACGACACAACACTGCAGAGTCACAACGGTCGGGTCCCCATCCAGGTATGTTAACGCTAATTTTGGAGTATTGCGTTAGAAACGGTTCTTAAAAAATGGCAAAATTCGACAAAAATATCCTCAATTTCATCAAAAAGTTTTTACCTCTTAAGAAAAAGAGGAGGAAGAACCTTTTTCAAGTAAGTTCTTTGCACAAAGTGAGGCCTGCAGTGCTTCTTTTATATAGGTGTTGACACCTGAAGCAAAAACTAAATAAGTCAGCTCCTATGAAGATAAAAATAGGCAAAACTGATATAATAACCTCTTGTTTTCTCATTCGTAGACAGTTTGAACGTAAACTGATCAAAATGCATTTAGGAAACCTCTGGTATTATAGTGTGGACCAAAAAACAGACAAACAAACAATGTGGCAGCTCTTTTGCCTCATTTTAAATCAGGCGTGACACAGAAAGCACAAGGACGAGGCCTCATAAATACAGACAGTGTATGATTTTGCATGTATTTAATGCAGGGAGGCACAGTCGGGGGATGATCTTTGAACCAGAGAATCAGTGTCGCTGCTCATGTGTCAGCAGCTATCTGTCCATCTGATGTGACCTCAGGCAAGGTGTCGTACCCTGCAGAGGTGTCTGACTGTGACCTTTAACCTCTCTGTCAGGCAAGAAACAAAGTTACCCTGCATGGAAATCGATAAATACCTCATTATTCAATTCTGCATGAGCCATGCGATCTACAGTGCAGTAGTGTGGTTACAGTAGCATTAATTGTTAATTTGATAAAATGTAAAAAAATTGTGGAAAATTATTAAACAAATAAAAACAAAAAGCATTTACTTAACAAAGGTATATACAATAGCAAAAAACAGCAAATCCTCACATTTGAGAAGCTGCACCAAGTAAAAATTTTTGCATTTCTGTTTGATAAAGGATCGATTAATCAATTGATCTAATATACTTTGTAGCAGCCAAGAAAAACATGAGCTGAAAGAGCAGTCGCTTATTTTCTAGTTAGTTATGAATGAGCGATGCAAAGTAAAACAAGATGCTGTGAATAAATGATGAGAGTCGGAGGATCTTCGTCCCGAGGATGAAAATTGTTGCAGCAAGGTCTCAAGTACAAACACTTGTGCTAAAAAAAATGATAAGAATGGACACATTGAGAAATAGAGGAAAGAAAGGACAAAGGACGGAGCTGCTCGAAAGTGTCTAAAAAATCAGCAGATGAGAGGGAGGGATGGGTGGGGAGGGGGGGGGGGCGTGGAGAGTGCTGGGGAGGCCTGGAAGTGTAGGACCTTCAAATGACACTGCAAAAAGTGTGCTACAGAGCAGGCGATGGCAGCGTCATCATTCATGTATGGAGGCGTGGTGGCATTGTGTTGTGTGGCTCAGGTGCACTTCAGTGTGTTTGTGCGCATGAAAAACCGAACGGAGAAACAACACTTAAGTGAGTATTTGGTGCACCAGTGTGAGGGTGTTCGGAGGTATTATATTATCATGTGCGTGTCTGCATGTGTCAGAGTGTTTGTGCATGCGTGCGTGGCTGCAGGATTAATGTCCCTCTCCCCCTGCGGTAATCCATCTCCCACCCTGCCACTTCCCATTCGGATCACGCCCGGCGTGGGGAAATGTGCCACACGTCGGCCCGCTGAGCTCTCGTGGCGTCTAAGGGCACTTCACATGCTGCTGTTCGAGCTCGGCCTGGTCCTCCTGCAAGTCCCCTCCATCCCTCACACACACTAACACACACACGAGTTTATTTACCTCTGAAGGAGCTGTGAGTCACATCGTGGGACGCCACTGTAAGCCAAAGCGACTCCACACTCCAGGACAGACCAAGTTTAAATTAAAAGTCCTGAAAACTCCCACTGAGATGTTGAGATGATTCAGATGATGCGTTTATTACAGAAACATCCTCATGTGGAGTAAAAATTGGTATTCAGTAGGTATTAGAAAAGGTTTGGGGCATCGTAAATGGGTGTAGACCGAAATTAATTTGCAGTGAATTAGATTGGCCTTCTATCAGTCAGAGTCTAAACTGCAATTCGGCACTCAGCGAAAAATCTTCATGTTCAGATTATTGTAATCGTCATCTACACCAGCAGCCACAGTTCATTAGCTGGTGTGAACTTCAGTCTGTTCCCAGTAAACTGTTTCCAGACTCATAATTAGGAGCCAGCGGTTGTAAAAGTATTAGGATAAGTGTAAAGTTCTGCATACTAATTCTTCAGAAAAAGAACAAAACAACTCTAATCAAAGTGTACTTCCAGTAAATAAAGTAAAACTATTAATATTTATGCAGAATGGCCCAATATAGTATCATGTGTAATCTATATAATCTAATCCGGGTTTATAATTGATGCATTAATGTTTGCATCACTTTAACGTTGCAGCTGTTTAAAATGATCGTTTTTGCATTGCATTTATAAACTGCTTGGTATCTTTATTTATTATAAAATCTGTTATTTTAGGGATATTACTTTTTATTATCAGTGTCAACCTGCAAAGCTGCCGTTAACTAAAGCTGTCAAACAGATATAACTGAGTATAAACTGCAAGATTTGCTTCTTAAGTGTGGTGCAATAGAAATATAATGTAGCATAAAATGAAAATACTTAAGTAAAGTACAAGCACATGTTGTAATTTCTGTCTCTAGAGGTCTCTGAGTCAAAAATATGAAAACAGGAGGATGTAGTTTGATGTTGGGAAGTAGTTTGGTTTTAAAGAATTTGCTTTTTCTATTGTTTAACTGCCACCAGCCAGAAATGTTCACGCTAACCCATAAGGTTTTCCAGGCTTCCTTCATTATGTTTATCAACTAGCAGTGTTAGCATTAGCAGTAGCATTCGTAGTGGTGGTGACCGTAGTAACACACGTGTATAGTATTTATAGTAAAAGCAACACAAATAAAAGTAGAGCAGAGGTAGAAGTACCAGAAAAACAGTAGTAATTATAGATGTAGTGGTACTAATTGTATTCCCGTGATTGACAGCATCACAAGTGAGCAAACAACTGAGCAGATAATTGATTTTAGTCAGTGTTTGGCGGTGACCCAGTCAATTAAATCAATTTATAGCCATAAAATCTTATAAAGTGAAACCGTTTTCAGGAGGCAGCCCTCTGGGGAACCCGGAGCAGGGGTCTCTGCAGAGGCTTGGGGGCTCTGAACACGACAATTTTTCGATATTAAGTATTGATTTGATTTCAAAGACGCATCCCTCTGAGGTTTGGTTCACTGTAACGACCTCAGGGAACCACTTGAGGATCCTTGTAAGCGTCCACGTGGTGGCCTGCGGCTGGTCGGCTTATGAATGATGTCTGCTTCCCCCAACATGATGGAACCAAGAGCGCACCACGGCTGAACTTAAAGCTCATTACACTCCCTATGTGCCGGGGTCACGGGCTGCATAAATCTCCGTGACTCCGTGAGTTTCATAAACCTGCCCTCTGTGTTGCTTTAAAAGTCAAGCTTATCATCCTTTTGTTAGCGGTCAACCTGCATCTGACCTCGAATGAATCTCTTCATTTCAGCGTCGTCTGTATGTGAAGGAAAAGTGCTGTTTGCTTCCTCCGTACGTGAAATCCGAAGCTAGAGGCGCAACGGGATTTGCACCACGGGAAACCAGAGGCCATCCTTCACTGCAAATGGTGTTTCCTCTATGGCTGTAAATAAAGCTAATTAGTTGTTAGTATAGATTTTTTAATGTATTTGACTTGGGAAAAAAGTCTGGAATTAGATAAATTGTATTTACTTGAATTATATAGTAGTTCCTATTATTTATATGAGAATAAATTCCTGTGAAATAATACCGTACATACAGTACTTCAGTAAGTGTAATTTTGTTATTTTTCAGGACAGTTATTTTACATTATAGTATACTTTAAATTTTGTACCATTTTATAATTTTTCTAAGGATTCTCTATGTGACTTCTAATTCTTATGAAGGCTCCTGGACACGACTTTGGATTAATAATCTGTATTTTAGTACAAATCATGGGAAACATGTAGGCAGTGTCCAGTCGGTACACTTTCAGTTAATTAAATGAAATGAAATGTTAAAGAGCATAACCAGTAGAATTTTTGAAATTCTTCCACTGCTCATAGCATTGAAATTTGCTGTTGTAGAATCTTAGTCTTGCGTTTAAGTATTCCCAAATTACAAATTTCTTTTATTCTCTTATAAGAATGTCTTAGAAAAAATTACAGAACTTGTAAAACAAAGTTGAACCATTTATTTCCCAGAAATTCAGTCAGTTGAAAAATCTTTTGCATTAGTTCTATTAAATTAAAAATGATTTTGTGAATTCAATATTCTATAATATTCTAAAATATTACTGATTTGCAAAATTGGCCTCCCAATTGTTGAATCTTTGACTGTTCTGTGTATTTAAATCAAAAATCTCCAAATATTCCCAAGTTGCAGCCTCTCAAATGTGAATATTTTACATCTTTTCTGTTTAATATCATTAGAAACTGAATATTTTGGGGGGTTTTAACAATGTTTTTTATTAAATTTTTACATTTTTTAAACAGAACATACAGCATAAACATCCCCTCACATGGTGCCACACTCATTCAGACAGAGAAAATAAGGTGGCAGTAATATTAATATTAGTAAATTAACTTAAGTGGACAAACGATTATCCTCTTCAGTCAGTGAGACAAGACATAAATAAATCCCAAACATCGATAAATTCTCCTTGTCTACCCCTGATCATATATGATAATTTCTCCAGCCCAAGGCTGCTCATTAACTCTCTTTTCCACGCTCCAAACAATGGTGGTTCCGTATTTTTCCAGCTTAATGCAATCATTCTCCTTGCATGGAGAAGACCAAAGTCAATCATTCTTATTTCCTTTGAATTTGTTGTTCTTGAAAAATCTTTGGGGTATATTCCAAGTATACAAATGCTTGGTTTCAGTGGAATATTACTTTCAATCATGCATGATAAGCATTTAAATACTTTTCCCCAGAAAATAAGAATCCTAGGACACTCCCATAAACAATGAATCAAGGTTCCTCTCTAAATAAAGCATTTAGCACAAACATCAGGAGTGTTAGGGGATATATGGTGGAGTATAACGGGGGTTATGTAGATTCTTGTTAACAGTTGGATTAGGGTTAACAGTTCAAGGTTTAAACAGCCTATAACAGCAAGATGAAATAAACAAAGATATACAAAAAAAAGACAGATGAGGCTTATTTGTTATCTCTCCATCTCTTTTATCATTTGATGATCAGTGAGTTATAATAGCTGACTAAAAGTCACAATGATGCACCTTTGAAGTACCACTTTATCAAGGGGAAATTTGTTAATGTCCCAATTAAAATCCTATTCATAACCAAAAATTATTCAGAGACAGTCGCAGACTTGGCACACTGTCACATATTCCGAAAGTCATGGGCAGCAGATGACATTTTATTATCGTCCCACATCAAGACTTGCCCCGCCTCATGTCCATCAATCACCGTGAGGATTTCACTTGCTTTCGTAAAATACACAACTACGAGTTAAAGGGAGTCAAATCACCCAAAAAGAAACAATCATCCAAAGGTAACTTTAACTGTTAATGCCTAAAAGATGTTGGTGGCTGTCCTATGCAAATATGTTATATGTTTAATTTTTTGAGTTTTCAGTCTTTGGTGAAATGGCACACTGCAATTCAAGGAAAGTTAAAAAGTCTTTTGCAAAATTTAGTTAATTATTAACTTCAAGATTTTTTAAGCCTTTTGGAGACTCTTAGTTTTGTTACATGATTCATGTTTTAGTTTTATAAAGAAAAAAACGACGGTTCTGCGATTGTAACTGACTTTTAACGATGAGCCGTGAATGTCTCATGAGCCCCCGTCAATGTGGCCGGGGGGGCTTTGAGGAGCGAGACTGGATCGGACAAACACAAGCCTTCACAGCCTGTAATGACAAGGTAGGACATCTCTGTGTGGTCCATTAAGTCGGTGTTATCTGTCTGAATGTCTCCGTCAGGGCGGTAAAACGAAGATGCTGAATGACGGTGGCTGTTTAAAACTGTACGGGATCCTAAACGGACGGTTTAAGGCGAATTTTACCGATAAAATAACGTTAACGGTCAATTGCTCG
>JAUZTA010000016.1:18943416-18960954 GCA_034780835.1 Ctenochaetus striatus | reverse complement strand
GGTGCAGCTGGGTCTGTTGTGTTCACAAATGCTGTTAAAAGCGATGTGAGCTTTAAGTTTTAATAAAGCCACAGCAGGTCCACATGACTTCAGTTGTTGTCACACATTTTCCTTCTTTCTTTAGGGGACCAGAATAGTTGTTTTACAGTGAACGTGGTGTTTTAGATGTCAGTATCAAGCAAATTACATCCACGTATTATCAACAACTTTTAGAGTGACAAAAAGAATTGGATCGGTATCGGATCGGTAACGGCCGATCCTCAAGACTGCAGTATCGGTATACGATCGGATCGGTATGTGAAAAAGTGGTATCGAGCCATCCCTAGTTGGGAAGCGTGTAAATTAGACTATGGCATGCCGCCATGTTGTACATCTTTTGTGGGAAACCCTGTTTTCTTATTGAATAGTAGAATTTTTATTAATTCACTACATGATAAGACACTCTCTGACGATAAAATATGCCTGCATTGTTAAACAAAGAATTCTTTGAAAAAATTAAACTGAGAACACCAAATCTAGGGGAAAAGTAGAAGTGCTCTCTGGAAAAATAAAATCTGTTGCATAGGGCTCTAGTAATGCCATGTTTTGCACAATATCGTTGACCTGCCAATCTGTGTTGTAGGTCAGAGGGTGGTCGGCGCCGAGGCTACATGGGTCACCTCACTAGAATAGCCAACTCTATAGTTCATAATTGTGATAAAGGCCCTAATGGACCACAGATACAACAGCTTATCTCTGGTAAGTGCTTGCCTTCGTCTGAAAATGAATACCTCTTTTTCCCCATCTGTCTGGCTAATTAGTTTGCTTTATCTTCTCTTAGTTTCAGACTGTTGTCTCTGTATTGTGTGAAATTATGTTATTGGAGACTGGGGAAAAAGCTTGTTACATCAGTTTGCTCTGTGCTCATCCCTTTTTTATTTGCCAAAAAACTTGTGTCATCAGACTTTCACCCAAAAGAACCATTCTTTAACAGTTTTGTGAAATACAGTGTACAGAGATCTTTGTGTGTATGTGTGACACAGAGCTCCCACTAGAGGACAGAGAAAAATGGGAGGCCTTCATTTCTGGGCAGCTGGCAGACACAAACAAGAGAAACACTGTTGACCTGGTGAGTAACCGTATGAACACAAACAGTGATGTCAGGCTTTAATTTTTGTTACACCACAGGTTTTGGGTTTACAATGCACTTATGTAGAGACAGTGAGGCATTTTTAGTTTTGTCAACTCTGCAGCTCAGCACACTGGAGTTAAAATTGTGTCTAAAGTGCTGTGTTTTCATTTTAAATCTCATGTTCTAAGCAGAGTTTTTAAAAGGAGCTTAGGTGTTTAAAGTACTTGAATTTGTTGCTCCAAAATTTTAGTAAGGGACTAATTTAAAAATACACCAATTTTTGTTTGGTCACTAAATAATATTGAAAGATTAGTACAATGATAAATTATTGTATAATTCATATATGTAGCTTTTTAATATAGCTTGAAAGTTAAGAGCTCAGTTCTTTAATTATTTTTGTTGAACAGCGGTCTCGACAGTTTGAGGTTTTACTTGTGTTATTTAGCTGCAGTATGCAGACCAAAGATAATCTAGGATTGTGAGTGAGTGGAGGATCAAAATGAGGAAGTGATGTTGTGGCTTATATTAAGTTAAATACTTTTTTAAGTAATTTGTCACATTTAGCTTTTTTCTGCTCCTGCTTTTC
Organism: Ctenochaetus striatus; assembly: GCA_034780835.1. NCBI lineage: Eukaryota > Metazoa > Chordata > Actinopteri > Acanthuriformes > Acanthuridae > Ctenochaetus > Ctenochaetus striatus. Next base: position 18,959,257 of record JAUZTA010000016.1, on the reverse strand, counting down.
ATCAAGCTATTAACATGAAAATAGTAATTAAGAAGGGAAAAGATTTTAAAAAATGAAGAGCTACAGTGCATATTGCACACCCAAGCTTAAAATTGTCATCCTTCACATAAAATTTTAACTGAAAACTGTCCTTTCAATATCCTAGACTTGACCACATGAAAAACACTCAATTAAATGTGCAATAAAATAATAAAAGGTTAATGCTCTAAGACGTAAAGTGCTGCATTCAACAAATCCTACCCATTAAGCTAATGTCAGTGTGTTGTGTTAAAGTTGCAGAGTAAAAAAGTAATTTGTAAGAGTAGCAAAGTAATTTGAATTCAAAAGCTTTTTATTCTCTTTTCTTATTTTATTTATGGGACATAAAAACTATATGCTTTTAACTGTGAGAACACGTTATAAAATTATAAAAAATTTCCCTCTAATGTCTAATAGGATAAATGATGAAATTGTAACACTGTATATTAATCAAATTCATTGTAACATCATAATGCCCTGCAAAAACACATTTTCTTGCCATAATCAACGCCATTACTCAGCTGAACTAAAGGGGAGATTGTGATAGTATTCAGCTGGAACCTAAATTGTTGACACTAACTTTGTGCCCACTTTAAAACAACACTGACAGTTTTAATTTTCTCTGTTCAAGGTTGAAGATGAGAATGAAGCCTTGTAGTTTCTTAGCAGACACGTTCATATTTAAAGCATTGTAGTTCAAAACAAGCACATCAATACTGTTAATTTTGGATAATTGTGCAGCATGTGACAAGGCGCTGTCTGTTTTCTGTATGCCTCAGTATTAACGGTCTTTAAGTGAAAAGTCAGGAGAAACATGAATATAAATTACAACTTGACAGGTTCGTGGAGGCATACAACCTCAGGGCAGTAGTTTTTTTTTTTTTTTAATGTTTTACAACAACAATCAAAAGCATGTTATTTCATTATCTATCAGGGTGTCCTTGCTGATCCTGTGGTGGTGGTGTTGGGCTGAATATTATAGCAGTCAGCAAACTCTCTTAAAATGATGTTTTACATAGGTGAATACACACCACATTCATTCTCCAAGTGATGATGAGGTGGACTTTAAAGACAGTGGATTTCACCAGGACTCCTCTTTACAACAGGTAAGAAATAAGTGAACGAGTAAACACACACATACACAGTATAAGTGCACACACAAAGCAGACCCATAACCAGAAGTTGTCACCTTTTTCTTGCAACCCCAAAGAGGAACAAAATTATGTTATGTTTCTGTGGAATTATGAGGTTGTACAGTTTCAATTTAAAAGAGTCTAATTCTCAGTTTAGCATATATTACAGGCCTCACAAAGTAATTAATTGACGCAGAAGATATCAGTTTCCTTTATCACTGGCCACTTTACCACTTTAGAACACAGATTTGTATTTCCGGGGCCATCGTAATTAATTGCTTATTTGAAGAGTAATAGCACACATATCTCAGAAGTTCAGCAATTTTTTAATCTCTGTTTATGTTGTTTAGATTCAAAGCTACTTGTTCTCTATTAAGAGCCTTGTAATCCCAAAATATTTTTGTGACTATGAATCATGCATGGTAACAGTCTACGGAAACATCTATCTGCAATGTTTTGAATTGATTTTAAAATTCTTGTCTATGAAACCTTACAGTTACCGAAAGTATTATAGAATTCACAAACTTGTTTATAACTAATGTTAAAGCATTTTGGCATCTGACTATAAAATGCATGTTTGTGCTGTTAAAGCCATTAACCTGTCTAGCCCACGTGTTGTACAGTCTTTGTTTTTATTTTTAATTTTCTGCACTGCAAGTAATGACCAGCTTTGTGTAGAGCCAAGACTATATCATTATCGTTGGTCCTGGGTTTTGCCAGGCCTTTTCTGATTATCAGATGCAACAAATGACGTCCAATTTTATTGAGCAGTTCGGCTTCAATGACGAAGAGTTTGCTGATCAGGACGATGTTGTTGAGTGAGTACTTATCCTGCATGACTGAATTGCTAAATATTATTGTGTATCACTTAAGGGATAGTACACTAATGACATTTATAAAGCTGGTGGTGTGTTCATTAATTAATTCAAACACAGTATATTTTTTAAAATATCACTTTAAGAAGGAAAAAATCATCTTCAAAGTGCTTCATTCTTTGTACCATATCATAACCTGTCAAAACACACAAAAAATGTATTTAATTCCTATTCCCAGTTTTCTTTTTGACAGTAATATTTGTATGGAACTCAATGTCTTGCAGCTTAATTTTGGTAGATCTAAAGTTCTTAGGATTAGACTTGGCACTCTATATTTCTAGTTTGCCCAAGAACAAGATAAATCACAGTAATAAAACCATTTTGCCCAGGCATTAAGACTACTGGCTAGTTTTCAAGACTTATGTCCTTTTTGATATGGTATCTATAATAGATGCAAAAAAAAACATCTCCAACTTTTGTGTTGTTGTGTGCTGTCCCTTTATACATTCCTTAGGTCCAGCTGGTTGTGGTGGTGTAATTCTCTGCAGAGGCTGTTGGTTGTGGGAGATAGCTGCTATTTGATCAATGATTCAGAACGTCAGCCTAACTTTTAAGAGTTTGTGGGGTGAAGTAAATGCCCTTTCATTTTCATAGATCTATAGCTTATCCTTATCAGACTATGCAAAAGAAGACATCTCTTACATATCAAAAAATGGGCTGGGTGAAAAAGCAATACACCTATACAAATGTTCTGAACTAAGCAACATTCCGTCAATTCTACAGGACATATTTGATGCCAATGGTGGAAATATAGAATGAAAGAGTGACATTTTCAATGAGTAATTCAATGACAAATTTGACCACATTTCCTGGTGGGGTTGTAGTGAGTAGTTTACAGAACTGCTGTATTGGTGTAGCTAATAATGCTCCCATTCTAGTTAAGCTTGTCAAGTGGTCTTCCTGTCTGTGTAGTCAAGATGCCTTGAATGTGTCTGACATACCTTTTAATGATTGACAATGAGAGGACTTATTGTAAACATTACACCATGCATCAGCTGCATACTTACTCTGCTTTAAAAAATGCGTTCTGTAGAGGTCAGATACTTTCAAGTTATCATGAATTCACAAGTTGGATGGTAAGGTGGGCTTAGGTGAAGACTAATTTGGGATACAACTACAATCAATAGCTGTCCTGAATGTGGTAAATATGTGTCATGCTGATTTTTCAATTCCCAAATTCTGAGTGGGGTATAGTAATAAGATGGTTAAATAAACAAATTCAAGAATTTGGGATTTGCAGACTGGTATAGGCTGATGTAAAGGAAAGTATGGGTTTGTGTATAGACTCCAGCTAAAGGTTTACTCTTAATGTGATTTACTCTTGATAATCTGTTGTGCTGTTCATGAGTTCATTGCAGCCCAGTTCACTTGTTCCCTCCTAGAAAGACTGAGGCTGCTGCAGCTCAATGACCCTCTGAAATTGTGAAGTTTGGCAATTTGAACTGAAAGAAAAACAAGCGGTTTTCTGAGTTAGATGAGAAGATCAACATTGGTTGGGTTAACTGCTTTCCGGTACTGAGATAGGCACAGGATGTTTCAGCTTACCCTAGAGCACAAAAACTAGAGGCCAATAGTGTACCAATATCTTTAAAAAAACAAAAGACACAGGTTCTTTTTTGTTGCTTTTTTAATGGGACTATTTGATTTGTTAAACCTTTATTGACTATTATGAAAGTTACTTTTCAACATTTGATGGTCCTCACTTCTTAAAAAGTAAGGTGGTGCCAATTGATTATGAAATTGTTAACTGCTGTCCTATTCTCAACATAGTTTATTACATGTGTCAGGAGTTGTTAAAATGGGATTTTTATCTTTAACAGAGCATGGCAAACAGTTTCCCTCTTCTTCCAGTCTATGTGCCTAGGTCAAGTATTAAGCAGTTATTAATCCTTTCTGACTTTGATTAAGATGACAAGAAACTCTCCTGAATGTTAGGTTTTACCATAAACTATTAATAGACAATTTTAAGTGTTTTATGGAGAATAATATTTTGGATCTCTTTGCTAAGCAACTTTCAAAGTAGCCAAGTTTGCTTTCTTGTAAAGATGCTCTGTCAGTATTTTTTTGCTTTGCTTTCACAAATTTAATACATAGAACATGCATGTTTAAAGCAGAAGTGTCAAAAACCATGTTTCTTTTGTGTTGAACACTGTTACAGCTGTGTGCTAGTTCTGTCTGCCTGTGTGTTGCCGTATGTGTGTATGCCTAACGACTCTAACTAAACTAAACTCTGTTCTCTTTAACATTTCAGTATTCCCTTTGATAGAATATCAGACATCCATTTTTCACTGAATACAAATGAAAGTGTAAGTACTTTGATTATTAATTTTTGATTCATGCATAAGTAGAGGAGAAAAAAAATTCTTGTTAAACTCAGGGGAAAATTGTAGTTACTGGATATAACTAAAGAGTAACAAAGTAGCACTCCAACAAACTTCACTGGTGGCATCTTTGAAGATCTTTCCATTCACTACCCAGTTTGGAGCAATTTTCAGACAAATCCGCTTTCATTGTGAGTTTGGAACTACCCAGTCATCTATGTAGGTCAGATCCCTTGCCTTCTACTGTGGTAAGAGTTCTGGACCCTGCTTTTAGAGGACTCTCTAGAAGCCTGCATTAGCAGGAATGGTGCTGCCTCCATAGAATTCCTCTTTAGAAATGTTCTTTCATCAGGAGAACAGTTTGTGATGCTAACTGTGCAACATCATAGTGATGACTTTTTGTCTCAGTGTGCATGGCTTTTCACGTCTGTCATCTCCAGCCAATAGGGAGCCAGCAAGACATTGTAGCAGCTAACGGTGAAAACAGAGGAAGACGGCAGCTTATTCTGTGGTTTCTTCCTCAATGCCTGGGTAGAAATATGAACCAAAACATGGATACTAAACATTGGTGATAATTCAACTCTGCCCTTGTCAGTAGAAGAGGTTCTACTTTTGCAGAGCAGCAGTGCCACTATGTGCTGCTGTGCGCTCCATTTGTCAGATGGTGTTGCTGACGAAGGAGTACACCATAGAAATGACTGGGATAACATGGCCTTTAGTGACAGTGGGGATAAATGGAAATGATGACTCGACCTTGAGTTTCTGCTTTTCTTGAGGAATAGTCACAGGCATAGCACTAAGCACTTTATGAAACACCTTAAATGCAAAGTATGTATTATGCCTTAACCCTTGACCCTAACCTTGCAGGGATGAAAATAGTTATCTGGGGATGCAGTTTGCCAGTGTTAGCTGACTAGGATCCAGTGAAATGACACATCGCTACTCGACTTCCTCGTCATTCTCATCTCTTGGCTTGTAGTAAGCCTGGACTGGAACTAGGCTAGCTAGCCTGAAGGACGTTGACAAACTCACAGTATCTGCTGCAATTCAGGCTGGCAGAACAAAGGAACAGATAAAGCATACCTTGCTTGTAGAAGACTTTCTCGCAACCTTGCTTAATGAAAACGTCTGTGCCACAGCAGATGGTGACAATGGTGGTAGAACTAACAGGTAGCTGATTGAAAAAGAGGACAAGCAGCTGATGGCTCTAGAGTTTCATACAAAGTGATTACTACCTCCTGATCAGGTGTTGAGTGCAAAGATCTTCTAATGTGCCTAGGTGAAACCTTTAAGGGTATAAACCTGTTGTAAAGATCATAAAAGGGAGTGTAATTTACAAATATAATGTTAATTTAGCAGTTAGGCATGTGTTATACTACTTTATCACTGATAAAATTACTTGAAAAGCAGATGCCACAATACTTTTTAAATAACACATGTATGGAAAATGTATAAAACATGAGGATTTTTTTCAATAATATTAAAAAACATAAGCTTAAAGCAAAAATAAAAATGTCTAACTCTCAGAAGTAAATTGATATGTCTATATCACTGTTTATATTTACTGTTACATATATATTTTGATATAGACATACACAAGCACTTACATTAAAGCTGTTGTGCTTGCAAACAAATGATATCCAAGTTAATGTCTGCTTCATGGCTGAGTGACTCTTGTTTTGCTGTATTCAACCAATTATGCTGTTTTACATAAACAGTGTCATTATAAGTGTGTGGCCTGTATGTGTGTTTCCTCAGGCAAATATAGCTTTATTTGAGGCACGTTGTAAGGAGAAAATCCAGCAGTTTGAAGATGCTGGTTCAGATGAGGAGGATATCTGGGATGAAAAAGATGTCACCTTTGCACCAGAGGCACAGAGACGACCCAGGTCAGTTAAACAAACTCACACACACAAACACACAAATAGGTATTTTCCTATGTTAGCTGCCTAGGCCACATTAGGCAGAGAAGACACAAAGGAGAGCTGAATATTCTGTAATCAATCTTTAAATTCATTTTCCTCAGTACATACGCAGTTGTTGTTTCTGCACTTATTATTTTCAAGCAAGACCTCTAAGGAGAGGAAAAGCCCTAAGCCTGCTTATTTTAAGCAACTTTGGGCTTAATTTTCTCTCAGGTTGCTTAAAAATATATGTAGTCACAGGTTTTTCAAGGTTGTTTTTTAAGTGTAGTTACTTATTTGGCCTGTCCCTTAGTCTTATACAGCTAAAAAATCATTTGGAGATGTTTTTGATTTGATATTTAAATGCATGTAAGTTTGTTATAGGATCCTACTGTAACTCTTTTTCTGACCACTATCCTTCTTCCATTCAGACAGGTAAAAGTCAATGAGACAATAAGTGTCATCTAAAATATCTCATTTGGATGCTGTGCAGTGACAGCAAAGAATGGAAACAAAAGAATTGTGCAGATTTGCTAAATTGCATGTCATCCAAATCCACTAATAAACATAAAAAGACCACCACTTCATTATGTGCAGCTTCTAAACTTACAATATCGTTTATTCACTTATATTTTCCGAATTTTTGTTAGCTAATTGGTTTTGTTAAACTTTGATATAGTAGTCTCTCTTTTTGTGTGAGGGAAGGACAGCTGAGTGTTTTTTTGTTTGTTTCTGCTGTCTGTGTAGTTAGCTCACATATATATTTGGTGCCAGCAAACTTCCTTGATCTCAGTTAGCAGTGCCTTATTAACTAGGAAGGGTTAAGCATTTCCACAACAAGCAGACTTCGTGCATGTAAGAGTGTTAAAGCTGAAGATAGGAGAGATCATAAGGGGAGCTGGAGTTTTGTGAACCTGGTGACAACTTGGGTTGTATACCTGATCTTTGATAGGTTAAGTTCATTTATAGGTGTGAAGGAGTCTAGAGGGCCTAGGTTCTGTGGTACTATTGATGATATCACAAGAAGCTCTTTTTTCCCCATCTTTTTTAAACTTATTTTCAGAACAAATTTTTTCAATTTTTTTCAAGTTGACTTACTGCTGTTGTGCTTTTTGTATGGAAGTCTGTTGTTTGGGTGCTTTAGGCAATAAGCCTGTGTAGTGGGTGTCTGTTTTTTTTTGTGAGGAAATTGCTGCAACAAGAACATTGTTTTGTTTGGATTAAACCACAGAAACAAACCAGGCCAGGGTGCCATAATCATCTAAAAAGTGTTGTAGGCTTCAGTAGGTAAGCTTCATGCAACAGCAACAGCAAAGGGACAGAGGGGCTTACATGTCGGCCCAAGCATGGACACAGACCCCGCCTCTATTCACATACACACATGCACATACTAGAATGCAATCTTCTTACATATCTGGATTAAGGGGTTGTGTACAGTACATTCCTGGGTTAAACACCCCCCCCCCCCCCCCCAAACTCAGGCTCATCCCAAATCAACATGTTGTGGCATTTCTCATCTTCTTGAACAATGTGCTGATTTGCCCTCAGTTATTGGTCTTCATCCTAATTGTGGTGGGGGTAAAAACAAAGCCTGTCCTGTCCTGCGTCAAATGTGTCATACTCTTGATTCCCTGAAGCCCCTTCCATAAAGCTTGTTCAAGGCAGCGAGTTTCAGGGTCTAGCCGTTTTTTATAAAACATACAAACCAGAAAGGGAGGCAACTCATGACTTAAGTATTTGAAAAACAGCTAGCACTGTTTAGCAGCTAGCTCAAAGGAAAATATAAAATTAGCAGCTAATAAACAGAATCTGAAAATGTCTTTGAAGTAGTCAGTAAGGTCCAGGAGCTCCTTACCCTCTTAGCATGAAACCACCATGGCTTAATGTGTGTGTTATATTATACATTGAACTAAATGCTGACACTGGTGTAACATATCATGTCTCCTTTTTTTCTGGAAATTGGCCTGCTATCTCAAATTACACTCTGAAGCAGCATTTGTACCAATGTTGTTTGGGTCTGTGCAAAAAGAACCAAAAAAACAAAATTGGCATGATGATTGGTCTTCAGTAATTTAGGATATCTGTTTAAGAGGAGGTCGAGATGGTAGTATTTGTAGTGGGGACTAAAAGTCCATCGATCTGGATCTCCATATTGATTCAGTGATCAGTAATCCTATATAAATTACGGAAAAAGTAAAAACATCAGCTGTAGGATATACCTTTTTTATGGTGTATTTGCGTAAAATGTCTGTGTGACTGGGCTCTGGTATATGAGACAGGTAGGGATTAAATCAGTAGTGTGAAAATCTTTTGGATTTTGGAAAAAGAAGGATCAACAGATAAAACATGGGCTGTATGCAAACAATGTTAACACAAGATGAAATTCACAGAACAATGCAACAAACTTGGCTAGGCATCTCATCAAGTACACGGTTACTTGTTGTCCCTGCTACAGGAATATTAACTGCTCTGTTTCAACAATGTTCACCCCAAAAATGTTTTCATGCTCTCTAAATTTCTACCTCGGAATTCCTATCAGGAGATGCAGTAACTGAAACCATCATTGAGTAAGAAAAAATATTAAAAATACATGTAAATTGCCAAACTATGATTAGAGGAAAAGTTCTGTAGCCACTACATTAATTTATGCACTGAGCAACTGCCATAGACCAAAGCTAATAATGGTGACTGTCGAGGAAACAATAGTTTTGTCTATAAACCTTGACAGCTGTTATTAAGCCAAATTTTATACCTTTGTGAAATGTTCTTGTTAAGTCATGTTTTATGTGCTGCACTTGATTTTTAAATTTCTTTTTTCTATTTTGATCAAAAGCAGAAAATAAGAGGTTTGATTGTGGTAGCATGATACTGACTAGTATCAATCACAGGCCCCCCTGAATTGAATCAAATTGAAATCTTATATTGTAGACTTTATCTCAGCAAATGTTGAGCTATAATGTTGATATTATTGACAAGACAGAATAAGGTTTCATGATGAAACTTGGGATTTAAACCCCTAATTTTTTTTTTGTCCCCTGTCCCCTTTGTTACTTTTTTCATAAATTCATTCTCGTTACTTTGCCTCTTTGCTCGAAGACCCTGGCAGTCACTGAGAGGAGAGTAATCCGTCTTTCTGAGTTATGTGGCTGCTCTGTGGCCCCAGACAAGGAACCCCCTCCGGGTGGTCAGTAAAGAGGTTTGTTGTTGATCTGCCAGCCAATCCGTAGGCTCTTGAGCCCCTATTGATCTGAAATAAGTGGGTATTTGCAACCATGGTGACATATTCAAATGCGACGGCAGCCACTCTGGTGTTTTGGATATGTTAAGCATGCTCTCTTTGAGATGATGTTTGGGATGGATGTCAAAGAGAAACAAACTTCAAACTAAGACCCTAGAATAAAAATGTAGACCACTGTATTTTCTCATCAAAGGTGTTATACTAATGGAAGATGTTAGAAAATATTTGCATGTGTGCAACTCCTGCTTCTTGAATAATTGATTAAATGGTTGTTGGAAAAAGGCTGTAATTTGTCATTGTTTAATTTTTTTCATTTTTGAGACTGTGTGTTGGGCAACCTGCTCAGTCTAGTATTATTCTCCTTATCGTAATTACTGGTCTTAATATATCTTGAGCTGTAGGTGTAGTTTCTGAATTCAACCCAGTTTCTGAAAGGGAACTGACTAAAGCTGCAGATTATCTTGTTAGCGCTTTAAAAGCATATTAATTTGCTGTCATTATGTTTATGTATTAATGGAGCAGATAATAATCACAGTTGGTCTAATGATGTCCTGTTGAATAAACCTAGAGTTTCATCCTTATCCAAACCTGGGAAGAGGCCGGATGTCAGTCATGAAACATTACATAAAAATGAGTAAAACCTTTTTTCTCAGTTTCCAGAGCACCTGATGATTCCAGCAATTCTGTTTCCCTGCATTTTCTTGTTTTGTCAACCTGACATCTTAAATATCTGAGCTCATAAACTGGACACACTTTGAGGGCCCTGTCCTGAACAGAAAAAAGGAACAGATCTCAACCCAGCTCCTCTAAACCATCTCTGTGCTCATTTGGGCCCTGATCCAGTGTCCTCTTGTTACTTTGAAACAAACCCACTGACCCGGTCTGCTACTGTGATCCAACCCAGCGGCACCATAGCTCCAGATCCCTGTCAGCACCGCAGCAGGAGAGGACCACCTCCTGGCTCAAGGTTACCGTGTGCCCCAGTTCCTGCCCTGCCCAGTGCACATTCTGTTAATGGACCACGGACGATTGGTGGACAGAGTTGCCTTTACGTGCCATTGCTGGCTCAACAAAACAATAGCACCATTCTCGCTAATGTGGCAAGACATGCCCGGTGGAAATTGAATTGCTTTCTACACAAGCATTTCTGTGACAATCAATTACCCAACCAAGACCCTTTTACGGGTCACTCAGAGGACGAAAGAGAACAAGGCTGTCCACTTGGAGATATTTAGATCCTGGCTAAGTGTGGCTGTATCTGACAGTTGGTTCTTTGATGCCATATTTCAGCAGTGTGGTTATTTATTTTGATTTTATGTGTATTTTTAAAAAAAATTAATGTTCACAGTGTTTTGCGTTCTATGTTTTAAGACAACTGGATAAGAAGTCATGACAACAATCTAGTGCTCTGGGATCTCTGAGATCAAGTACTTCTTTCAGTAGGTGTCACACAGAAACGATGGGTGTTAAATCACCAATATGTTTACACATAAATCAGTGGGTGACAGGCAGTCAACAGTTCAGTATGTGGTCATGTTTTCAGTGTGACATGCAGACCAGGGGCCAGCTGATGATGCAGTTCATTTTTCTAAAGACCCCAAGCATGTGACTGGGCAGTATAGATGACAAGGCAGCCCTCTCTCTGGCAGGGACTGTACACAACAATAGCTTTACAGTGGTCGGTTCGCTACTAGAACTTTTCTCTGGATGAGTACAGAGAGAGAACATGGATGGAGAGGGGACGGCTGGCTGGCTTGGCAGTCCCTCAGTAGTGGGCTGAGTGACCCACGACCCACACAAATGGGACACAATGGGTCTCTCTGTTACTGTATCTCCACCCTGAACACGCATACTTACACATGCTCAAACACCCTGAGTCATGGTATGTGGGCCAGTGTCCTTTAATTTTCTGTTGCCTGAAACATACTTTCCCATGTCTCCTAGCCCTTTATTGTTCATAAATCTACAATGATATGTCCATCACAAGTAATCAGAGCCTGAGGCAATTTCTACCTAACTCATTCTGACTGAATAACAGTTTAATAGGCCAGCATATTAATTTCAATAGAACAGACAAGCAAAGCAAGTATTTGCTCACATTTTGAAAACAGTAACCCTAATTTTTGTCTATTAGTTTAGTTACCAGATACATGACTAAATGTTACTCTGTTGTTTTTTGTTGTTTTTTTTTCTGTCAGTTGACCACTAATGAATGAATTAAGTAACTGTTACAATTCCAGCAAGGTCACAGACTAAGAAATCTAAATAATTTGCAGTGCAGGGATATACACAGTATTGAGTACTTGGCAGAAACAAAATAATGTTTTCTTGAACCTAATCAATTAAATACATTAGTGCTGTGTTTAGGGTTGCAATTAATTTACAGTATTAATAAATCTGCACATTATTTTAGAGCTAAAACCATTTGCTTGTTAACCAAAAAGTAACTTGATAAGACGTTTCCCATTTTGGTGACTGATTGTCAAGAAAAATCTACAGCGTTTTCTGGTTAAAATCTTTGATACTATGTTGTTTGACTGTTTTTTGAATGCTACTGCAACCAGTTGTTACTCAGTGGAATAGCATACCCATGGCAGAAAGTTTTATCACTTTGCCATGATTGTACAAGTGCACGTGGATCCATTCCTGCATGAACAGTATAACAGGAACCCACATGTTAAAATGCCGCTACCTAGAGCTACTCCAGTATTATATATAGTGCTGTTTGATAAACCATTAAAAACTCTGGGAATGTCTAAAAATACATGGTCACAAGGCTGAAAACAAGGTGGACTTTTTTGTACATGGTTTTCATAGAAAAGAGACAACTTGGTCATATAATGGCCATTTGTTTCACTAATATTGTACATAAATCTAAAAAATAAAAATTAATAATTAAAAAAATGACCAGTATATATTGATAATGAAAAAAAGTAGTGCAGCTTATTTTTTAGTTCATGAAACAGACAGAAAATGCTGAGCATAAACTCGGAGCCTCACGAGAAATCTTCAAATAGCCCTGTTTTGTTTGACCAACCGTCGAACACATCAGACAACTCATGATTTTGAGACTTTCCTTGCACTGTTTTACTAAGCACATTTTGTCTTCCATAAACATGAAATTTCCCCTGTACGCACGTAAAAGGAGGATTGATTTGTGTTAAGCATATAAAGATTCTTAAAATATCCACAGTGTCACTACAGTGAGGTAACATGGTTGTATGGCTGAAGTTAACGGTCAGATTTTTAGGTTAGAATTTCAACTGACACGTTGACCCTAAAGAAATGAAACCTGACCCAAATGTATGGTGCAATTTTTTTCTTATTTATTTACATACCCTGTAGCAGCACTAACTGTAGCTGAAAAAACTATATATTTTCCAAATTTTAGTTTATTTAAAATGATGATTATGAGAATGGAAGTCGGTGTAAATATTTAGGTTTGTTGCTCCTTGAAGTCTCCTCCTGTGCTATGCCCGAGGCAGAGGAATAGAAAGAGCTGCACCAGCCACCCGCTGTGCTTTTGGTTTTATCTCTCTGCTCAGGTAATTCCATTTCCTCATTGTAGATGTGCTGCCTCCTCTGTGGGAGGTCTCTGCTGCCAGTCTCTCTCAGCCCAGATGTGTTGTTACTGTCTGCTGGCCCCAAAACAATCCAATCCATCCATCCTCCCTCCATTACCTCTTTTCTTTCTCTCTCCCCTCTTCACTTTCATTTCCTCTTTCCTCAGGCTCCCTTTTTTCCATGCATCCGTCCTCTTTTAGCACTCTTCTCTAACTGCTCTGTAAATGCCACCGCCACTGTGACTTTTATCTGGCATAATCCTGCCTGATGTTACAAAAGGCATCCTTTGTTTCTGCTCTTGTATCCCTATATATTTTGTGTTGTCTTTTTCAAGAAGAGATGAGACAAAGCAATATGACGACCCCCCCATGCCCCACCCCGCCCCCAATAAAAAAAACAAAAAACAAAACATATAGCAAGTAGGCATTTTCACTCTGCTCTGTTGATATTTGCTCAATCCAGTACAAATGCTACACCTTCCGGCCCACATTTCAAGGAACCTGTCTTACACCTCAAGCTGAAGCACACCACTTCCTGTGTCTGTCTGTCTGTGTTTGTTGGCCTGTTATGCGTTTGTGATTGTGTGTGTGTGTGTGTGGTGTGCTTACCACAGCTTGCTGGTTTGATGGTTGCGTCTGGGAGGAAGTTTCTATTTCCCTTGTGGGTGGTTTTTTAAAAATCAGTAGAAGTGGAACACATTGCTCCTCAGCACTCAGTTTCAATTTTACAACAGATTGTATCAGTGTTTTGGAGAGTGTGATACTGACTGATAGCCTTAATAATTCAGCCTTTGGACACATGCTTATATGCACACTTGCACACACATGCCCTTATACTCCTTGCACATGAACCCTTAGCACTCCGCAGGGGTTAAAGGGTTTATGTGGGAGTGTAGCAGCAGATGAGGAAAGGAATCAATATGTGAAATTATACTACTTGAACCTTCAGGATGGGAGGGTGGAGCTTATCTGGGTCACAGTCTGGGGAGAGGGATCATTAAATTTAAAGCATTAGAAATCAGCCACATTAAAGCAAACACAAACTTATGCATATGCATGATTCAAACACAGTCACATAGAGACATTAATATATACTAAACACTTACTCATACCACGGCTTACCATTCCTCTCCTTATTTTGCAGCCGTACCTGAAGCTGAAATGGCATTGCGAGATAAAAGCACTTCTCGCTGTGCATTTGATTTTCAATTAACCTGATTCACTGGGGTTAATACCCTGATGTGCGCAACCACGGTGCTGGGTGACTCCAAGGTGTTCCTGCTGGTTCTTACTCGTAATGAGTCATCATCTGTTTGAGCGCATGCACACACACTCTTCTTCGTCTTTGTCTTTGCCATGGGGAAGTCTGAAGAAATAAGCAGAAACTCATGCGCATGAAGACATGAAGATAATAAAGAGTCAGCCTTAACTTCAAACTGAAAGAACACTTTTCCATCAGATTTGGTGTTCTGGTGCTGAGTGATAGCCTGACCATCTCCATGTAGCCGAGCTAATGATTGCAAGTATGTTCCAATGTGGGTGCAGTGCACTCTAGAATTAAAATACTATTATTTCTAGACATGATGTACAATTTTTTCTACTATATTGTAGTAGAAATAATATCTTGGGGCTTTAAAGTTTACAGGATGACTCATCCATAATTGTCACACTGTATTGCTTCATTATTTGACAGCTCTTGCAAGGTGCCTGAAGCCATAATTAAAGATTCATTATGGATTTGATGCAGATACTGACGCATCAGCTCCTTTTTTATTTATTCAATTAAGAATCAAAAATCAGTCTCGAATTGAGTCCTGATCCTAGAAAATATAAATCAATTCATGAGATTCCCAGAGATTCATGCAAGTCCCTTCCTGTGACAGTATTTTGGTTCTTGACTAAAGACAGCCATTTAGCCACTGAAACCAGTCATCAGCTTCAAAAGCTTTTTTTCCCATTTCCCCACACAAGCCATATTAGTACGTGCCTTTGTCCGTGTGCCAGTTTCACCTCTCAAGAATTAACTTACATTAAACACCACAAGCATGAGCACTTTCTCTGAGTCGATCCCTCACCTGGCTCATCCCAATAAATTGATGATGTTCCCATGACAGATAGCTCCTCCCACCAATCTGCCACTCCACTAACGAGGCAGATAATGGCACTAATCTGTCATCATCCTCATCTATTTGGGCTGACCTTTCGATGACAGACTGGGTGGAAGCATTAAAAAGGGCATCGGGATCAGCTGTGATCGCTTTGTTTTCACACACAGCTGGTGGCAGACTTACCACAACCCCAAAATCTAATCTCCCTAATCTTCTTCCAACACTCGACGAAGGAGAGTAAACACAGTGCATTTTGGCAGTTTGAAGACTGCAGCTTGTTGGATGTAATTTGCTGTGTAAAATGGCTTTTGTTGAGCTGTTTTTGTGTTGATCAGACACTGCTGAGATTAGGCCCTTTAAAGTTGATTTTGGCCTATTTCTGAGTGGCATGCAGAACAGTTTAAAGTGCAGATTTCTCAGTGTCTCATTGTGTAACTGGAGCGTGTGAACCACAGACTTTATAACCCCAAGGTTGCAACCCCTGACCTCTAATGCCTTGCTGGCTGAACTTAGAGCATGGCCACCCGTCAAGCAATCCACTCTCATTCTCTTTCGTCTTCTTCATCTGCTCTGTGTTTTCTCTTCCTTGCTCCATCTTTCTCTCTCTCTCTCTCTCTCTCTCTCTCTCTCGCCCGCCCGCTGTCTCTCTCTCTCTGTCCCTGTGTGTCTGTGAGGCTCAGG
>JAUZTA010000016.1:18906179-18927566 GCA_034780835.1 Ctenochaetus striatus | reverse complement strand
ATTTTTTGTTACATCACAACTTGCATTGCAAAATGTTAAGGGGAACAGTTAATCAAGTACTCCCAAACTGACACTAGTGTGCTTCTTTTCATGATATTATAGACACTAACGAAGCTCATTTCATGATTTCCGCTTTAATTTGTGGTTTATCTCTTATCTGCAGATTAAGATTTTTCAACAGAGTCAAAGTTTCTTAACTTTTACCACATCCTGTCCTGCCCTTCTTCCTCTTGATGTCGCTTTTCGCAGCTCTGTCTTGCTTTTTTTTGTCTTTCTAATTGCTACCACTAAGACTCTGATTCTCAGTTCATCATCTTTGTAGCACTTGTTTGTTGAGGATTACCTTTCCTCAACACACTGCGTGTGTCTGCTTTGGTGTACAGAGTGTCATGGTAAAGTCAAATATAGAGCCTGGCTTCTAGTGAAACAGTCGCATTTGTCAGTTTGTCTGTCACCACGTCTTGTTTTACTCAAATGAAAAAAAGGAAACCCTCTCATAGAGGAAGTTCAGACTTTTTCGTTGTCATTTCCTGTTGTGTTAGATGAGTTTGTGTGTTTTATTGTGTGTTTGTAGGGTAGGGAGAACCTGTTCCTCTTTGCCTCTGTCGCAGTCAGTCTCACATTCCCTCCAACTTTCAACAGGACCGTTGCACACTCAGAAGAGCAGAGAGAAAACAAGGAGATTTTGTGTGTGTGTGTGTACACGTGTGTGAGTGTGTGTTTTGGAGAGAGGTGAAGCCACAGGGGTGCAGCTTGTGTCCTGACACTGTTGATGGCTGCTGTGCATCACCATGCGTCGTGCTTTCGGTATATTCAGAGGTTACAGGAGAGCCAGCGAGGACGATGACGATGTGTTTGTGTGCAGCTTTGGATTCAAGGTGACACAACAGATAAGAACCTAAATGATGGACATGAATATCTGTGGATTTGTCTTAAAAAAAGGCATTAAGTGATTTTTCTTTTATTGTGTCTGGGATCTTTGCATTCATTTACTCATATTAGTACTGAAGAGAGGTTGTCTGCTTTTCCAACAGATGAATTTCATGTCGTGTTACAATTAATTTTCTTCTCCTATCTTTTTCATCAATCTGTCCATTTATATTTTGAGAACTTTCCATCAGATGTTGGCAGGCATTGCCAGCTTTGTTCAGCTCTTAAATGAATTCCAGGTCGCATTTTTAGGGTTAACAGAAAAGTTTGCCTGTCTGCAACTAGCAGAACCTTTGTGACTGCAGTCTGCCAAGGAAACACTTGATGTTGAGATCAATTGAACATTTTCTGTAGAAAATAGCCTTTGCTTTCTTTAGACGTGTGTTGGACTTTTTTTTCAGCATATGGTGCATGTTGCATCGGGCTTTTCTGTCTGATACAGAGTGGTCCATATTTGCAACGGGGTGCCCATTGTGTCATGACATCACTTCTATTTTAAGTTTGCTGCTCAGCTTTAAGGGAGCAGTTAGTCATCCATTTTTCTATTTGAAGGGTCTTTAAAGGTTTAGTGCAAAAGAAACGATTAGTCTGACTCACTGGTTATTGTGGTTATAAGCCCGCCATTGGGTAACTATTTCAGTTGGCATCCTACTTCCCTTTTGCTGTCTATGTGTAATTCTCTTGCAAAGGTATCATTGCTGCATCTTTGCCTCAGTGCCACCAAAGATGGTTGTTATTGGTTTCCCCTTAGCATACTAATGATAGGTGCAGCCAGACTTTTATCCAGCAATGACATAGTTCTGTGGAGATGAGCTGGTTATGTGATAGCTTTTATCCAATGTTTTTCTGATGCTGGTACCAACCAAACCCTAACTGGGTCAGTGTTTTGTCTGGTTAGTCTGTCGATGATATTCTTGCATTTGTGAATTATAACTAAAATTAAATACAATGATGGGTGATGAGAATTTCAGAAGTTTTGCAAGTACTAAGTTGTAAACAAAAGTATCAGACATATTGATGTTTTAATCTGATGGTCACTAAAAGTAGTGGACCATTTGGCAGACAGGTTGAAGTTTATTTCCCTTTAGCTACACTGCATGGTTAAAAATAAATAGCAGCTGATGTAATGATGATATTGTTATCAGATTCTCCATATTGATATTGGTCAGACTTTATTTAGCAGTTTGAGGAACTCTGAGATTTACAGATTTTACACTATCACTCATTTAAAACTGCACAGCTTGCAGAAACAGTTGAATATTCACTTGTGTGGTTCTGGAGGGAGCTTTGAGGGAGCTGTGTTTTGGGTTCAGACCAATCATACCCAAACCACATCCAGGCGACAGAAGTGACCCCTCTTTCAGCTGTGAGTTCCTAGCTTTCTGGAGTCTTTCTCCTGCTTGGAATGACCCCTTTCTCTATCATATCACATTGTTTGTGTTGCCTTTATGCTAATTTTCTGCCTGCATACTTTCTGTGACCATCACAACACAACTTGTATTCTCATATAGCACAGCCATATGACTGTTAAATGATAAGGACATGTGCAGTATGGAAGTCATCAGTCAAAACGGACGTTACAGCCCTTTAATTACTTCTTAACCGGATGCAGTTGGTCTGTCTGGTCTGAGTGGAATTGAAATAGGTTTGACCCCAGCCTCACTCTCAGGCCTCACTCAATCATCTGCCTTTAAACTTGTTTATTTCTACATTATTCCCTAAAAACCCAATTAAAGCTGCAGCACACTGGCTCCATTCTGGTTGTGACTGATGAGTCTGAACCTGAGTTCAGACAAACCACCATCTCTCAGCTCAGTGTCGGACTGAACAGAGGAACAGCGGGTGAACCTAACTGAAAACAGCAGGACATCGCTGAAACCTTTCCTCTGCTCCCGCGTGTGTGCAGGATATTAAATAATAATTTATGTGAAAAATATTCCGGTTATTCCAAGACCGGCAGGAAGTCCCATCTGTGTCTTGAAACCGGTTCAAGTCCTCTGACTGAAGTGCATTTCTCTCCACATTCCTAACCCGTAACAAACAGAGGGGAGAAGTGTGATGCTGGCACAGCCACTGATATCACATTTGTTTTTTGGTTGTGCATTTATCTGCTCTGTGTTTTACAGAATGTGTAGTACCAAATCTCCTCTAGCGAGACACTAGGCTGCCATCAGGCTCCAAAACTCCGAAATATTATTCAGGAGCATTCTGAATGGCATTTAATCATCTGAGCTGTAGCCAGGGAAACCTGGCTTTGTGGTTTTTGTGAAGTGACCTTCAGATGATGCCAAGTTTTTGAAAAATCGCTTTTAAAACTGTCTTTGAAGTCTGCTGCGCTGACACTGAAGGTCCACATTTTTAAATAAGTTTATGTAAGCTGTGATTATTTGTTAAGTCATTCAGAAAAGAAATTTGTTGTCAGTTCAGTCGATTATGTTCGGAAATTGCCTCGTGAAATTAAAACATGAGATAATTTGAGAGCATTTTGATTTGTGGTTCCAGCATGAAGCTTGTTATTTAGTAACTATTAGTTTTCTTCTTAATTACTTTCTCTTGCAGTTTTCGTGTGCACTTTGTCAGCACCAGGCCTTGCTCAGATTGTAGACTGCTAGATGTTATCTCCCCTTCCACTTCCTCTTCAGTGTGTTCCCCTACTCTTATCTTCTCTATTTTAAACAAACCTATTTTATGCAATTCTAAGCATTATTTGTGGCAGAGCAGTTGCTAACAACACTGCTTATTCTGTCTTGAATGGTGTCAAGTGCAGCTCTTGCGACATGCATCCTGTCAAAATACTGAATCTGCTATCGGTTCACTCATTTTAAATATCAGCTGCAGTCCTGCCTTTGCACTTAACAAACCCATCCTGAAGGATGGAAAGTTAAACCTGAACATCTGTAATGTCATGTTTTGAATGATGGTGGCAGTATTGAAAATTGTAGTCTCCTTATTGATTGATTTAAATTGAAGATACCAACACAGAGTTATCCAGCAAAAAGGTGAAACTCTTTTAAAAAACAAAAAAAAAGAATGAAGAATCATCTTGAAAGGCATTTCATTGGCTGATCAAATACATGCAAACTCACGTTTATCTCTTTGAGCTCAGGATCACTGTCATAAAAGATAAAATGGTTCCTGTTCTGCATGCCGATGGTAATGACTTGATCTGTAAAGTCTTCTCTGTGCATATTATGAACTGTTGTGCATTGTTTTGGTATCTGATAAGCCACCAAATCCATTTTCTGTTGCTTCTGCTCTACACTTGCACATCATATTTCTTTGTCACTGTTTGGCATGGGGCCTGTTTTTGGTCTGAACAGTTAGCTTCTCTCCATTGATTACATGACACTTAAAGGAATTATTTTAAAGTTTGACTGCTTGGATAAAAGAAACACATTTCCAAGCTTTTCTTGACTATAAAGTTATTTTTCCCTTTGACATTTAAGAGTAGCCTACTTTAATAAAACCAGCAGTTTCTATATGTTATGGCCAAGCTGAAAACTGAAGGTGATGACAAGCTGACTTTTGCTGTGTCAAATCAATGGCCAGCTTTGAAAAGCAGTTTAAAATCCTTTTTTTCCCCTAGATTTTACACTTTTTTATATTGTGTTCAACACTTAATTACTTTTCTTTTTTCTGTCATTTTTCTATTTCTCTCTCGCATCCCTGTTTTATTTGTAAATCACTTTTTTAAAAGTATTATATAAGTTAAGCCTGCATTCCAAATCCAGTAGCCCTCTATGTTCTTAGTGTTTGTCTCCTGTCCCTGAGCAGATAGAGAAATGATTATGTAACTGTGCTGCGTCCATCTGGTTTGAGGACCTGATTAGAATTGGAGTGATACAGTTTTAAAAGTATCTGCAAGCCACATGTGGACGTCTGATTTGATTAGCAGCTGCCGTGCAGACAGTCAGAGAGGCTCAGAACACTTGCCTCATGTCTGTGCTCTTAAAAACTGAAGTTGGGTTCATGTACAGCGGGTTTGGTCTCTGCAGCCACGTGTGAATGTTTGTTTTTTTCAACTTAACGGCTCAGCTCGTTAAATTCTGAAGCTCAGTCCAGGATGTGAAAGCTGCTGGTTTCTGTGCTGGACAGGACCAGCATTCTTACAGATACTTAGACTCTGGAGTCACGTCAGTGCTCCTTCTGGTTATGGAATTCCTGGAATATCATTACGTTTCAGAGCTAAAATCAATACCAGCTGAAGAGCAGAAAATAGTACAGCATTCAGATCTTAAATACAAACCTAAAAAAGTTGCACACAATTATACACGTTCTGACTTCCTCCATTCTCTTCTTCTTTTTCACCAGACAACATCACCTACAGGTCAGGGCCGGTCTGACTCACCGGTCTACACCAACCTCCAGGAGCTGAAGATCTCTCAGTCCAGCCTCCCACCTGTCCCCTCCGGCTCCCCTCTCCACATCTTGGGTGACTGGGAGACCCACAAAGACCTGAGCGGCAGGCATTTCTACTACAACCGTGCCACTGGAGAGCGCACCTGGAAGCCCCCACGCACCAGGGACACGAGCGGCAGCACCAGCAGCATCAGAGGAGACAGCCAGGGCACAGTGGAGAGTGAGGTGGGAAAGACTTTAGCAAATTGAAGCCAACTCTTCATGTATCCTTGCAGGGGATATGCATCATAAAGGGCATTCATTCGTGAGACTGCAGGGATTTTATTTTAAAGCTTCTTACTTAGCAGCATGAACAAATGTACACAAAGCTGCAACAAAATCAGCTTTCCATTCCAGAATGCAGAAGGTGAGACCACATGCTGAAATAACAGACTTCAGGTGCTCAGTTTGTATGAGAGGAATGTTCGAAGCTGAAGCCACAGTTGTTGAGAACATAAACAGTCTGTGAAGGACTCTGGCAATCAATCTTAAACAAACAGGCTGTGGTGAAGGTGTGGTGGACCTCAAAGGGCTTTTAAACTGGTGTTGTGGTTACTGAAGGTAGGGAAACAAGAGTGCCTTTGATAGCAGGAAGTCAAGGTTTCCTGTCAGGTTGTAGCTTCCTGCCAGACTGTACAACACTGCCTCCATGTGGTGGTTTGGTTTATTGCTGTATTATGCAAAGGAGTATAAGGATGAATGAGTCAGAGGCAATTGCTGACTTAATCAACAGAATGTGAGTCAACACACATTTAGATTATTTGATTAATACTTAAAGGTGTTTGTAACTTCCCAGATGTGTGTTTTATGTATATCATTACAACAACTGATTAATCAAATATAGACATTTACTATGATTATTACAGATGTGCCATGGCAGAGATCATTTTTTTGTAGCTAGTTGAGGTAGAGCTGGAAGGAAATATTTCCACGTCTTGGGAAAAACATGGGAAAACTGAAACTTACTGTCGTGTTTTTACTGTAAACATGAAGCTAAAACCAGCAGCTGCTTGTATTAGCTTAGCAAGATTGGAAACAGGAAGGAACAGCCCACCTGGCTTTGTTCAAAAGTAAACTAATGTGCCGAACAACATCTTTAGAGCTCACTGACAGCATAATTGTACAGTATTTTTCTGTTTGTTATTTTAGAATTAAAATCCAACTGTGAAAACAACAATTTCATAAACTGGTTCCTGTATCTGCAACATTACTGCAAAGCCAGCTAAGCCGACAACATGTCGGCTCTAGCAGTCAGTTGCTGTAGAAGAAAATATAAAGAAGCTTAAAATGGAAATACTCAAAGCAAAGGGGTTGTTTATGGATTACTTAAACTGTGTATCATTGAGCCTACATCTTCTGTTTTTGCTGTCTCTCAGCCGCTGTCCTCAGAGGAAAACTGTCACAGCACCCACTCGAGCCAGTCTGACAGCAAGTATGGGTCGCCCCCTAGAGGCTGGTCTGAAGAGCTGGATGAGCATGGACACACTTTATACGTCTCTGAATACACACAGGAGAAGGTGCAGTGTGTGGATCAAAAATAAATAGATCAGCTGTCTTTGATTTAAGTTTTGAGTTTCGGTTAAGGTTCGTTGTTTGTTGTTTAGGGTTCACATGTTTTCTGAGATTTACTCATTAGCTTCAAATGATATCTCTGTCAGATTTGATTGTTTTGCCTGTTCTTTGATGCTGACCAGTGTTTTGTGTTCGCAGTGGATTAAACATGTGGATGAACAAGGCCGGCCCTACTACTACAGTGCTGATGGGTCCAGGTCAGAATGGGAACTGCCTAAGGTAAAATGACCCCCCCTGAACGTTAGCTGTCTATGTGTCTTCTCTATTAAATCAGTCATAACCCATTTAAGGTAATCTCCTTCACTCGAAAATGGAAAATCTCCTCACATTACGTCACCCAACACCACTACCCGGTAACACACTTTTGTGTGACGGCTCCTCCTCCTGGTGTGTATTCTTAAGGCCTGTCCTGTCAGTGTAAGTGGATGAGTGTCTGAGGAGCTCACGCGGGAGCCAAGACTATTACTGGCTCTTTAGGTGTTAATCTGCAGAGCTGATCAGAATCAAGCAGTTGGTTCACAGGACAGTAGTGTGGACATGGATATATTTAGTGGACATTACTATTGAAGACAATGGTGGGACTGTAAGAGAAGTCTTTCTGTCCGATGGTGCTGTGGGGAGTAAAAGGAGAGGTAGGGTAGGGGACAGGGAAGATACTAAAGGCTGATGCAGAACAACTGATGAACTTTAGCTCTGCTGTTTGTCTCTGCAGTACAACATCTCCCCTCAGTCTGGAGAGGCCCCCAAGAGTCGCAGTTTGGAGAGGAAGCAGCAGGATCCAATAGTCCTCACCAAGTGGAGACACAGCACCTACGTCCTAGACCTCAACGACAAGGTAAGACACACTGAAGACAACAGAATTAAAGACCTGAGAACTCATGTGGTTACAGAGACCGTTTGGTCTGATTGGTGGGGATACAGGCACTGTTGTTGCTTCAGCTTTTCTGGTGTGTTATTTCCATTACCTTTCTTATTGGCAGCGTGTTTATTCCCAGAGCACTAATGACACGCTCAGTTCGACAGAGGGAAAGGCTTACAATGGCTTAATCTGTCTCTTTATTTTGGAGTTCTGACAAAGGGTGGTGTGTTCAAGTGAAAAGCAGGTTTTACTACCTGTGTTTGTAAATAAAAATGTTTTGAATGTTGTTATCAGACAGTAAAAACCTGCTTTAAGGTTCTGTTTTGCACACATTTCAGCTAGTTTCTGTACAGATCCAGGTTGTAGGGCAATCCTCTGTAGCAGACATGATGTCTTAAAAGAGAGTTCTAGTGATTTGGTTTTACATGCCTATAAATTTGGGGGACTTAGGAGAAACTAATAAAATTGTTCAGATTTGCAGCTGCAAAAGCTGAGCTGTTCTGACATTGAGTCCCCAGTATGAACTAAAGCTCAACTACATTTCCCATGGTTGAACCAGTCCTATGTCTTTTAATAGAGTATTTATGTGTTATTTGCCAGGCAGGTGTCAAAAAAGCAGATTATTCTTCAAGTAGTTGACATTTTCACGTATTTCTGCTTTAAAAATAGTTCAAAATGTAAAAAGTGTAAACATCACAATTTTATCATTTTATCTGCTCAAAATCAAAACAAAAGGGGCATTTAATCTTGTTGGGGTGAGATCTCCTACGGCCCGACTCCTGTCATTGTTCATTTTGTCTTGCATTAGGCCATGCAATGGTATCATAGTATGTAATGGAAACCATGGCCAATGAAAAACTGCAGCTTTGTAAAAGCTGAAAAGATGAGGACAGCTTGAGTCAATGTGAATGTAAAGGCACCTCATGTGAAACAACTCAGCAGCTAAAACTCTGGACGCTCCACCCTAACAACAAGGCTAAAGACATTAACCTGTAACTTAAGTCCCAACTGAGTGTCTCAGTCAGAATGACCCCCCTGGTTTGAATGCATTTGATTTAGATTTTGGATGTAAATACATGGATGCTCCTCAGATCAGCCCTTAAAGCAAACAAACAGACAAAAATGGGCTCTATGTTTGTAAATGTCCATATCATTTAAATTTTATGTCCCTGGTTTGTTTTGTATGTTTCTTCTGTCAAATTTTTTTGTATTCAAGCTCAAGTTCAGATATACATGCTGATATTTTAAGATGAAGGTAAAAAACTGTTATTACAAATTGACTTTTTTTTCACTTTATTTTTTATTTTCCTAAATTTAGTGGTTATTCGTGTACAAGTCTACACTTCAATCATGCTCTGTGAACAGTCAATTATCTGATCCTCTCAAAAAGAAAAAAATCTTTAAAAACCATTATATAACAAAAATTCTGCTGTCATATTTGATTTTGGGAATTCGTGTTTCTTACAGTATTTCATTTATTTCTTTCCAACTCCATAAAATTGATATCTATACTCTGGATTTAAAGAGCGAGAAAAAAAAGAAGTAAATGTTAAAATAGTGATTAATTTCAGATTTAAACTGTTAAACGAATAGTCTTGATAAAATCTACCTAAATACAAAAGTTTTGTAAAAGATATTACTGGCTAAATCTGTGGCGGTTTCCTTGCAGTTTTCTTTTAAACTGTGGCGGTTCACTTCAGACTCACACAGGAGGAGGTTTCGTCTCTCTCTTTACAGTGACAAAGTTGGTACCTCACAGAGCCTCTCCTCTCCAGTTCCTCTCTAATCAGCAAATGATCTGAAGTCATTCACTGTCAGTGTGTTCTGTAGAATACCTTGTTAATAGCCACGTAAACAATCAAAGAGGTCTGATTTGTTCATGGTGGTTTGGATCAGCAGGACAGAGGCAGTGGTTTAGAGTGAATCTCTTAACTCTGAAATAACAGTTTCCTCAGATGCCCCACAGCATGTTTGTTACCTAAATTCTTACTCACCCTCTTTGTATCCTTATTTTTCAATAACCTAACATCAAACATGATCTTTTGATTCCTCTTCAGGTTGCTGATTCTTTTTTCTTCTCACTAACCTCAGACTGACTGTCTTCATGTGTCTTGTAGTTAGCTAGTAGTTTTAGTAACTCATCATGTTGTGCCTCTTGTTGCTAGGAGTGTGCTCCGGCGCCCAAGCAGAGCTCTCCAGACTCTGACTCCTGCCCCTCATCTCCTAAGCACCCCTCAACAGTTAGTATCCCAGACTGCACTGCACTGCACTACATGCATCATCATCATCCTGCTTTCACCTGCTTTCAAGTACAAACATCTTCTGAACTCTCCATCTCTGCATTGTATTTAGTTTCTCTCATCATCTGCATGTCACATCCCACATCTTAAGTGCATCACATCTAACACCATGATAAAACATTATCCCACTAGCAGAAGTGCAGCTATTTTGATACTTTGCAGCAGTGTTAGGCTGCCCTCTGTTGGCGATGTTAGGACATAACATCGTGCAGTACAGCCACTTTCAGCCCACAAGATTGTCCCATTTGCCTCTTAAGCTTCAGTGTGTGTGTTTATGGATGTGTGTGTATTTTGATGCATGTGTTCTAGCAGGTTCATTTCTTCATCTGTGTTTCCCTCCTCAGCCCTCAGAGAAGTGCGGAGTCCTTAATGTCACCAAAATCACAGAGAATGGAAAGAAAGTCAGGTAGGAATCTGACAGATCTACATGACACATACTTCTGTTTTCAAAAATCCCAGATCCATAATTTCTTGATTTAACTCTAACATGCAGGAAGAACTGGACCTCCTCATGGACAGTGCTGCAGGGTTCCTCCCTGCTCTTTGCAAAGGGCCAGGGGGGCAGCACCAGTTGGGTACGTACCCCCTCAGCCCCAGGAAGCTTATGCTTCTGTAGAACATCTTAGCTTTTTTACATTCCATTCATTTGTGTTATTACTCTCTTCCTTATTTCTGCATAGTCACCTGTATTCATTCCCACCTGTGCTGTAAACTTGTCATGCAGTTTATTCCTCCTCTCCTCTTCTTGGCTCTCTTCCCTTTTCTTCTCCACCTTTCCCTCCTGAAGTCTTACTACCGCAGTGGCTCCATCCCTGAGCTGCTCCTCACTCTCCTTAGCAACTGGAAGCGCTCAGTCAAGCCCCGTCCTGCTGTCTCCTATGTGAACTGTAGGCCTGTGCAGGCCGCCGCTGTATGTCTCCCTCATTCTGCATGTGTTTCTGCTCCTGCCTGTCTGTCATTCTTTCGCTCACTCCCCCCTCAGCTGATTAAGAGAATTGTGTGTGTTTGTGTGTGTGCATAATGCTTGAATTATCTGCACTAATTAACATTTTTACAATGAATATGGATCAAATAGCTACACATAATATGAAAATGGTTAATATCTTGAAATTAGTGAAAATGATAACCTCACTCTGTAGTTGTCCCTCAGCTCATTTTAACCTTTTTTTTTTTTTGCTCCCAACTTTATTGCTTGCTTTAATTGTCACTTCTCTCTCTTGTCAGTGTTGTTTGCAGCAGCAGACAGCTGACTTTCTCAGAATTAACACACTATACATGACCTGCTCAGCTTTAATCAGCAGACAGATGGGGCTAACAGCAAGCTAGTCAGTATGGAGGAGCGTTATAAAGCTAAGGAGCAAGATATTTTTCTCCAGAGTTAAAAGGAGAATAAACACTAGGCAAAATGGCACTGAATAATGTTGCTCTGTGTCTGTGTGAATGTGTAATATGGCAGCTGGCTGAAATGTTTGTCATAACAACTTTATAAGAAGATGTCAGTAAATGTCAGTTATATTCTTACTGTTTGTTTTACTTCCCTCAAGTGGCAAGTAAATCAGTTAATAATGCAGGTTTAGTTGGCTTGGATTTATTTTTTTTTAGTAAGCAAGAAACATGAAGTATTAAGTCACTATACTGCGTTCCTGTTTTAGATACCCAGTAGTAGAAAGCTTAGAAAAGACATGCAACAAAAGTTCCCAGCTAGAAACAAACAGGAAATGTTTTGTGTAAGAACCTGAAAGTGTACCTGCACAATAATCAGAAGTCATGACTGCAGGCATTTGTAGGTTTGCAGCATTAAACAATAATGCTAGGGTTGCAAATATAAAGTAAGAAAGAAAGAAAATTCAAAATATCTTTTGTAGCTCTGAGGTGTTGAATGGCACCCAGTAAAATCGAGCTGCAACACTGACAAAAAACAAATTCAAGAAAGAGAAAATCACTCACCCTTGAAAGTCAGAGTGATTTCATGTCCAAGATTCTAACCACAAACACCGTCTGTTAATCAATATGCACATAATATATTAATAACAGCTAACAGTGCTTTTTGCATTTCTTGTAATATGATACTAAGGATGTGTGTAAACAGTTAGTTTCAGAATGAGATCCACAATAAGGATGTGAAACCTGCTCCAACAAACACTTCACTAGATTCAGTCTGTGCTTTTAAAAACACAGAGAAATTAAATTAATACCTATATTATACTGCCTGTAAAATGAACCCTTATTTTATTTGTTTTGAACATTAACACAGAATGATCCCGTTATGGCATCTTTTTGTCAAACATGATCTCTAATACCGTTCCATTGGTTCCAGAAGTTTGGCAGCAACCAATCGAAGCCCGAGTTTACTGTTGACCTGCGAGGAGGGTCAGTGGAGTGGGCCTCCAAGGACAAGTCAAGCAAGAAACATGTCATCGAGGTATCAGAAACTATCAATCTGCTGTTATTTTTCACTGTAGAGCCACCTTTATACTTCCTTTGTTTTCATTTAGAGGTTAAATAAAAAATGACTTTTCCTTCCTCAGCTGAAGACTCGTCAGGGGACGGAGCTGCTGATCCAGTCAGAGATCGACAGTGTCATCAACGATTGGTACCGGGCGCTCACAGAGACCATCAACACACACGTGAGGACACATCTGTCTTTGGAAAAACCATAAGAAAAAATCATCACTTACATTTTTGAGTTGATGTGTATTTCAGTCATTTATAGTCTGAACCAGAATGACAGCTCACCTCTTGCAGAGTTACTGAATATAACTGTGCTGCAGTCCTGACAAGGTTTTTCCCACCACTTAAAATAGGTGGCTTTTTCTGTTAAATGTCACCAGAGATTAAAATCAAATCCTTCAGACCTGATCAGTCAAGGCACAGCATGAGGGTGAACACTGCTGCAGACTGCTGCAGCTTGGTTGGAGCTGGTGGGCCTTCAAAGTAAAAGACATCTCTGCTAACTTAAAACTGATCTGTAAGTAATATCTAACTGTGCATGTGTGTGTGTCGTCTTCTCTCCAGGCCTGGGAGTCAGATGAGGCCATTGAGGAGGACATGCCTGAGTCTCCAGGAGCTGAGAAACAGGACAAGGAGAAGGACCACAGGGATTCCAAGAAGAACAGAGGTGAGATTGACACAACGTACTGTAGATGTGTTTATCATTAGAGTCTTGAAGATACTCAAGTCCTGCTCGTCTTCCTCAGTGATGAAAACATCTGTGAGTATGGACTCATCAGACCAGAAGAAAACCAGGATGAAGCTCAAGAAGTTCCTGATTCGTCGGCCCACCTATCAGGCCGTCCGAGACAAAGGCTACATCAAAGGTATCCAGAATGAAACACAGGCATGAACGGTGTTAGAGATTATATCCCACACATAGATGGGTGCCACTGTTTGAACATGTCCCAGCAGTCAGCGTGTCACCCGGACAGTTAGAAACCAGTGTGTGTTTGGTTGTTCACAGACCAGGTGTTTGGCTGCAGTCTGACCAGTCTGAGCCAGCGGGAGAACACATCAGTGCCCAACTTCGTCAAAATGTGCATCGACCATGTGGAGAACACAGGTATGAGCTCCACCCATTTCACTGTTTTACAACTCCCATTGTTTGTTTCCATTTCTGTATCTGTCACAGATGTGGAAAAGACCGAATGCTTTGTTGACTTAAATCATGTTGTTTGAAGCAGGACAGTTTTAAAATCAGTAGCAAAGACACCAACATTCACATAACTGTTCTCTGGTCAGCAGTGAGTTTACTCTGTAGGTTGTGGTGTATTTCAGTACTAATCCAGATCCAGAAACAGTCATCCATCTGAAAAATGAACTGCATGTTGTTTACCGTGTTGTGATCAGCAAGTAAAATGCTGTGGAACAAAGCTTAGTTGATAGCCAACTATTGATTCTCTTAGGGACACTGATGTCACGGTATAAATGCCTCAGCTTCAGAAAGCAGTGACTCACTCAGACTTCTGTTCTAACTCACAAAAGCTACGAGTGAATTCATTCAGATCAACCAGATCTTAATGATAAATGTTTTAACTTATTTGGTGAAAACCCCTCCTGGTAAACTTCTGATCTGGTTGGACTACAAAGTTTTTAGTTCAAAATCTTTTGCAAGCTTTTCCTGGAGCTTCACAGCACAGTTTCTTTAGTGAGTGGCCATTGATCAGCATCCATGAAAAGATCTCTGTCCTTTGTCTCTGCAGTGTGTCTTTCAACAACTCAACACAGTCCTACATTTATTCTCACTGAAGCCTTTTCAGCCTTGTGAAAGACTGATTTTGTCCAATCAAAGTATTTTTTTTACTTCCATCTCCCTGTTGTTCCATTATTTCTCTCTGACATCATCACAATCAATATTTGAATCAGTCTGTAGAGCTGACTGATGCAGAACATTTCTGCATGTCAGTGGTCAGCTAGCCTCAGCTGAAGTACTTGCGAGTGCTGGCCTGCTTCACTTAAACATGCAGGGTGATGCAAGAAGATGCATAAAGTTCGATCAGCCGGCCGGCCGGTGCTGCTTGTTTGAGGTCAGCTGAGCGTTTCAGGACCCACAGAGTCTCTCCTCTTATCCTCCACCTGCAGGTCTCAATATTGACGGCTTGTACAGAGTGAGCGGGAACCTGGCGGTGATTCAGAAGCTGCGCTTTGCTGTAAATCATGGTAAGACTCCAATCCTTCAACTGACCACTGACATGAATAAAACACGAGCTGCTTGATGGGTTGATAAAGTTGACATCTGTGGGACGTGTGCTGAACTGAACAGCACACAGAGCACACACAGCCTCTACATGCAGGTACTTCATACATGAGGATACATGGTGCTTGTCCTCGTCACCCCGTTTCATTTGGCTCTACTCCCTTCATTAGATGAGAAGGTGGATCTGAATGACAGTAAGTGGGAGGACATCCACGTTACCACCGGAGCTCTCAAGATGTTCTTCAGGGAGCTTCCAGAGCCTCTCTTCACATACGGATCCTTCAATGACTTTGTTAACGCCATCAGTGAGTAACTTGATTCACTGATCAGAAACACCGCAACAAGGCATTTAGAGAACACAGTCTTAGTCCCTAATTTAGCCACAAGGTGGTGCTCTGCACTCGTACATTCACTGACTGGCCGTCTGTTTCTCTGCTGCAGAGAGCCCCGACTACAAGCAGCGAGTGAATTCAATCAAAGATTTGATCAAGAAGTTGCCAAAACCTAACCACGACACAATGCAGGTCCTCTTCAAACACCTGCGCAGGTAAGAAAAGCAGCAAAACCAGCCCACCCACTATTATCAATCTTAATTGGCACAGGATGGTCTTTTAGTTTTTTTTCATTTTTTAATTAATAAGTATAGCTAATCATTACAAAAATAACATCACTGAGAGTGACTGATCAAAATGTTGATCAGACTCGGAGACTTGCACTTAAGAATGTGCATTGAGCCTCAATGCTTTTTAGCCTACAGTGAAAGAGTGTATGCAGCATGATGTGTGAGGTATTGAAAGTCAGCACTGAATGCTGAGTTAAATCTGTCGGCTTGTTTTTATCTCCTGATTTCCCCCTTTAAAATAGAAACCTTTTTGGCATATTTTGATGAATGGAAAAAGGGTTACGTTTTCCAAACTGTCACTGACACCAACACAGAAAATGGAATATTTAAATTTTCCAACAGGGAAACAGGGTATGTCTTTGCATTTTAATTTGGGAGACTGTTTTAATAAAAGTGCTTGTAGCATCCCTAATGTGGCTTTAATTTATAACTGACCATTTGGCTTATTTAATACAGGAAAATACAGCTAGATATAGATAGATAGATATTATCAAGCATTTTGGTCAATTTACTAAGCCCTCCCTTTTTTTTTTAATATACAGAATAGTCTGTTTCTATTTTCACAATGTGAAGCAAAATGTCCCATGTTACATCACTGTGTAAACTCTGAATGGTTAAAATCTTCCAGAAGTGTTGCCCACTCAGAACGTTAAGATGATATAGAAAGGGATGTAATTAAACAGTAAGTTAAAATTTCACATCATGCCAACCTGTCTGTTGATCTCATTTGATACTTGATGATTGATAAGGTAAGCTCACAGTGAGATTAACCTATGGGTGCCTAAACTCTGCCTGAGCATTTATGAAGGGTTTTAGCGCCCACACACTCACATGCGACTCTCTTCTGTAACTCTTCAGTGAGTCTCATGCACTTGGGTCATAAATGACACTGAGGCAAATCTCACTGTATTTATAAATCTGTGTTTACCTTTCCTCAGTGTGATGAGCCTGTGGGCAAACACAAACCTCAGCCAGGTTTAACGTGTATTCTTAGCCCACTGGAGCCAGTGGCAGTATCATATGTTCACAATGACATTTGCCTCGGTTTCCCATTTGCATTTATATGGCGCTGTGTTTGCTGTAATTCAGTACCTATGAAGTGGTGTTTCTTGAGGAAATTTATAGCGTGACATTCAGTGTATGGAGGTCTACGTATATCAGCAGGCAGATTTAATCTCCTTTTTTTTCTCCATTCCATGAATATGTTATTGTTTTGTGCATCTGCATGCAAGGATGTAGATTCTATTTAAAAAGGCTATTATGCTCTAGCCTGGAGCGTTCAGTATTGTTACAGAGTGTGTGTCGTGAGGCAGCGCTCAATCTCGAGCCTTAAAGATGTGTGTAAAGCCCATATTGTTGTTTTTCTAGATGAAACCCTGAAGCTGCACTAAAACCGAAGATTGTCAAACAAATATACGCTCACCGAAAGCCACTTATGACATGTTCATCATTAAATCCCCTCATGTTCTGCCTCTCTCTTCCCTCAGGGTGATCGAACACGGAGAGGCCAACCGCATGACCACCCAGAGCGTGGCCATCGTGTTCGGACCCACGCTGCTGCGGCCCGAGACAGAGACGGGCAACATCGCGGTCCACATGGTCTACCAGAACCAGATAGTGGAGCTCATACTGCTCGAGTACGAAAGCATCTTCGGCAGGTAGAGGCACCAACCCCGGAGATGATGCGGAGCTTTTCAAACATGGGCTTTCTTTTCATTTTCCCCCTATTCTATGACTGAGCTGAACATTGCTGTGGACCAAGCAGTCGGGAGAAAAAAAAAAAAAATCGAATTTACATTCATTGACAGGACGGTTTACAAAAGTGTTGCACTTAACAGAAGCTTTGGAGATAAATTTCAAAAACGGTGTACAGAATTTCACCCGCTTTTTCAGTTGCCATCCCTGCTGCGAGTAGCAGGCCGGACAATGGACAGAATTTGAGAGTGATGCCGTGATGACGCGTGGACGTCCGTGTGATTTGGTGGATTTGAGTATTCAGGTGTTTTCACATACACTGGATCCCTGTGGCCAGTAATCCAATCTTCAAAGCTGAGCAGGTGAGAGAGGCCGACCGGACCTTGGCATCGCGGCGGGGGGCGCGTGGCATTATTAGCCAAAACCGGCAACCTCATCACCTGGCTAAAGAAATGAGCTGAATCTGAAGTGGATAGGTTTTCTGCGTCGTGGAGCTTTGTCTGTGATGTATCAGCCGTGTGTGGTATTGGAACCCGATGGAGAAAAAAAAAAAAAAAATCAGTGTTACGTTAACAGTCTTTTGGCACTTGGATGAACGGGAGTTACAGATCATGTCCCCGACTTCCCACAATCCTGCTTACCTTAGCAACCCCCTCCCCCCTCTTCTGACCAGTGTTAAGCATTAACCCTGTGACATGAGCATCCTGTGACTTGAATTAAGAGGAAAAACCCTCTGTGTGTGTGTGTGTGTGTGTGCGTGTGTGTGAATGAGTGAGTGAGTGAATTAACCTAAGTGGAGTAAAACCTGAGCAGCAGCAGCAGCATCCTCGTCTTGCCACTTTGTACAAACTTTGTGTCGTGTAGTCTTACGTGCTTTGGTAACGTTTCCGTTAAGCTGCCGGGGATCTTCGTCCGTGCTCCTCTGTGAACTTCAGTGTTGGTTTCTCCAGTGGCAGGAAGCATCACCGAGGTCCTGGTGTTACTGGAAAAACAACAAAGTGGATTTCTGGGAACTGCAATGTTATTAATTTTTAAATGAATTGTCTCTGACTGTGGGCTTGATGACCCCTCTCTTCACCTAAGCTAATATTAAAAAGTATTCAGAGAAGGGAAATGGTACTGCATAGATTTTGAAGGGTTGACGTATGGGAGTGTGTGGGTGTTAGAATGCAAAGAAGAGCCTTTAAAAACCTTTCAGAGCATATGTACAGTGACAGAAACTAGTTGTTCAAATGTGTTATAGTGGCCGGTATGTATGCTTTGATGGTGAACTAGTGAACGAGGATTTTGATTTTGTAAATTTGAATTAAAACATGACAATACACAGAGTGAAAAAAACAAACACATGATCGACTGTTACTTTTGTTTGAAGGTGTATCAAGGAGTGTTTGCGCATGGTCAGCTGCACATTTTGAATGTAATTTTCAGGCTAACTGCTGTTTGTGAAATTGCTATGTCTAATAAAAAAGACAAACTAAACGTTGAGTGTGTGTTCTTTGTTAGAAAGTTCAGTAAAAACGTCCAGAGTGGATGGAGATGACGGAGAAAGAGAGGTGAGTCTGCTGTTTAACCTTCAATCAACTCTAGTGCTTCACCTTTCCCATGGCTTTAATTACAGGATTGAATTAATCTACTCAACTGAAATCCTGGTTATTGAATTGAGTGATTAAGCTTTCATGTCTCAATCAATTATATTCCTACCTGTTAATTATGAAATGAACTGCAGTATATTTCTGGAGATTTCTCAAATGCAGCACAACCTCTGCCGCTCGGCTTCCATTAATCTGATTTCTCCGTTCTTCGAAGGCATTTTTGTCATTACTCCTCAGGTCAAACTTGGCTGCAGACCTGAAGGGTGTGGATTAATTGATGTCTAATTAGGTAATTGCCACGGTGCCAGTTTTGATTAAGAAGCACAAGGCGGAGCGAGGGCTGAGCAAAGCTGCTTGCTGCAGGCAGCACTGAGCAAATTTAGTATCCCTTTTGTTTTAGTGCAGGTTGAGTGTGTTTCAGTGTTCGGATATCAGATGTATGGAGGTCTATTTCTGCCACGACTTGGTCAAATTTATGAGATACCACTTCCTCCATGATGAGATAGTAAGTGAAAATATTCCAATAGAAGTTGTAAACTGTACGCTGAGATTTATGTAGTTTTCTATCAAAAGATGCAGCAACAAACCAAAAGTGAGTAAGAAAAAGTTTAAACAATGGAATTTGTTGAGCTATGAGTAGAGGATAGTCTGCTAGCAGCTGGGCTAACGTGACATGTTAAATTGACTTGCATATACGTAGAATATTTTATCAAACTTTGACTCATCTCTTTTTTTTTTTTTTACATATTTTCTTTCTCTGACTCATGTAATGTATGAATTCTGCAGATTGTGTACAGAGAGATTTGCCATGTTTGAGTTGAACCAGAAACAACAAAGATGCCAAATGTCGAGACTTTTAGGGTGAGAACCTACCAACATGAACTGCAAATATAGACCTTTTTAAACTCAACATGGAAATTTACTGACAAGACTGACCAATGTGGATCCTAGGGGAAGTAGAGAAAAGTCACCTTGTTTGAGTGAGCTTGTCTCAGGAGGCGCTCAGGACAGTGATTTGACTTGCAGTGAGTTACACACACACACACACATAAACACACAACAAAGCTTACACTCATCCAACTGGAGCCTTTGTTACATTTGAGAGAAATGCTGCAGCTCCCCTTAGAGTTAGGTTTGATCATGTGACTAGTAGGCTTTTTTTCCTTCACACGCTGGCCTGGCTGGGCGTGGCTTGACTCCGCTTATCATCCCAGAAAATGAAGCTACTGAAGAACTGAGAGCTAAACACATAAACTTTTAAAATATATCTCTGGTGTCCTACACAAACTTCAGTTATGCCGGCAGCTCACACTTGTTTGAGGGGGGTCATCACTGACTGGCTGCTGTAAGCTAAATATCCCTACAAAGTGCTGGAGGCTGGTTCAGCACACTAAGGCTCCGGAGAGGGTCCGTGACCAGCACAGCTCAGCACATTTAAACTGTGAATAGACAGGCAAGTAAGCATGGCATAGTTTGACTCTGAATGCCCAATTGAAAAAAAAAAAACTATAAGTTAGCATAGCAATGTACCCACATGTGCTACTAGTGTGCAGGCTTCTCAGGTCTTGTAAATGCACAATCAAAAATATATATTGATGAGAAACCAAAATGCTTTACTTTTGTCACAGTTAAACTTAAAAAGTTACTTTTTTGACTTAGTATCTCATAACATTGACTAAGGATCTCATAATATTCACTTCCTATGCCTATTTTATGTTTGACATTTTTTACTTTAAGCCTTTTTTTTCTTTTCCTGCAGTAATGGCCTCCACAGATTCTCCGAGGACCCAGAATGGAAGTTTTCATCCAATTTCCTGGTTTGTTTCATGTGTTTTTATCACCACATGTGCCCCCCTCCCTCCTCTGATCCCAACCGTTGCTCTTTGAAGTCAAATCGAACCTTCTCCCCATGTCTTGCCTACGTGTTAATTTACTGCAACAGGTTTGACTTATACCTCAGCTCTGGCTCTGTTTTGACAGGACAGACCACCTTGGATTCGACAAACGCGCCAGAGGTAGGTAGCACTGAATCATGTGCCCCATTGGAAACCACAGGCCGTTAAAACGGAGACGCGGAGAGGAGGGCCCCCAGTATTTCCAAATGAGAAAACAATTAGATCATTTCTATAATTCATGGGTGCGACCACAGCTCAGGCCCGGGGAGGCTTTGAGTGTTTGAAGTGCTCCATATGCTTGCGGTGGTTTTCAGGCCTGATCTGCTCGGTGCCGGCCAAGCCTGCTCCGTGGAGGCTGAGGTGTGGGCAGGTAATGTGAACAAGCCATTATGGAGCATAAAAGATTTATGGGTGTTCAGCGCCTCCCCCCTGCTTCATTTGCAGGTGGGCTGTCGGCAAAGTGGCTTGGAGTTTTTGCCACTGCGTGTTAAAGACTTCCCTACTTCACCCATGACTTTTTCATTTATAGCTCAGTGAGCAAATGGCTGCTCATCCAAGAGATGGTGTCGTCCATTTGTGATTTTAAAGCAGCCAGTGTAGAAACAGTGCTTTATAAGACCTTTTGAAAACATCATAAATATGCAGTCAGTTAATCAGCTTTTCGAAAACATAAGGTTTATGAAGGCAGAACAGTTACCCAATAGGTGCTAAATCCCGCCATGAAGCCGAGGCCAGCTGCAGAATTGGATAATTTCACTCCAAGCAACACCTTTCATACTATGCACAGTAATTTGATCCATTGTTAAAATAAAAATATTAATTAGCTGAGCTTTA
>JAUZTA010000016.1:18880914-18894065 GCA_034780835.1 Ctenochaetus striatus | reverse complement strand
TCATTACAAAGCAACCAAAACTACACAAAAGAGGACAAAATCACAGTCACCAACACATTCACTCCAGCAACAGAGAAGATAGGCTGTCTAATAAAATGAATTGAGTCTCTAAGCAATTACAAGCTTAAACGATGATGCATAAATTTCATTTATAGATAGATTTCACCAGGGCTTATCTCTGAGAAACACTGTAATAGGATTCAGCTGCAAGGCAAAGGAAGTAAGATGTGTGTACTGGTGTATGTGTGTACGCACCAGGGAGAGGAGAAGCTTTTTTTTTTGTGATTGAAGTGATTGGTAAAAGGTGACCAGGATTCAGGATAATGACTCCTTGCAAAACAAGGACACCTAAAACCTTAGTAGATGTCAACATGGTTAACGATTGGTTTCATATTACTGTAGCTGAAGGGTAATTCTCCGGGGAGATGTTTAAGGTATGAGCTAAATACAGCACAATGACAATCCAATCAACCTTTTGCTGCACACATACACACATAGAGGTGTTCTTACTGACCTCCTCCATTGTTAACCCTGAAGTCATTTGACTGCTGCAGTTGGACACACATTTGTGTTTTGTGTTTGAATGCATTTATTGCAGATTGTTCATTCAAATCAACAGGAAATAGTATAATGAAATGAAATGAGCTGCTGTTCAAAAGTTATAGCAGCTTAAAAGTCTGTATTACTTTGTGCAGTTTGCCTTAAGTAAGCCTATATGTACTATATGTAGTCAAGATTATATGTGTACTAAATTACGTGTTACTGTATGTTTTTTTATACACTTAGCTACAGTAGAGAGGCAACACTTTGGCTTTGTGGTTGAAATTAAGATTTAAGACCTTGTCTGTGCATGTAAAAGGCCTATTTCTCTCAAATTTTGATTACAAGTTTCTTTGAAACTGTGTAGGTGAGTACTTTTTCTTCTGCTAAAGCAATCTATCCACGTGGCAGGTTTGACATACCAAGATGCTGATTATACAACATAATAATAGTACATATGGACCTTGGGCTGCTTTCGTTAAAATGATACTCTAAAATGCATTTTTGCACACAAAGTCACAGGTGTTGCAGGTTTTGTTTTGAGGGAACATGCAACTAGCATGTTAACTGCAGGAATATCTATCAGAGTTGTTGTCCTTGAATTGTATGATCATTTCACCATAAGCTCTCTCCAATACTTTTTCTTAGAATATGAACAACCGCAGACCGAGCGCTACCACGCCAGCCCAGGACCTCCACATCCTGCAAGATTCATCTGAGACCATCCACTTGGACAGCTGATGCAAAAGTTGGTTTACCTAACCGAAGAATTTCTGCATAAATAGTCCTCAGGCCTGCTGTCCTCATCATGGTTTGACCTTACTGCAGTTTATGGTCATAACAAACTTGAGTGGCCAAACACTCGCCTATGATGGGGTCAGGCATGTTGGAGAAGTGTTAACTGAAAGGCTGAATCCTGGTTTTTAATGTACCAGGCAGATAGCAGACAACGTGCATGACCTTGGGCAGGTAAGCAGTTTCCTAATGTCAGTATTGTAAACAGAGAGCCCCCTGGTGTTGGTGAGGTTATGTCATGGGCAGGTAAGCCACAGAAAAAGAGGCACTGGTACCCTTGTTTAGTGGGAATTTAAATGCATGCATTTCAAGATCCTGAGCCCTATAGTTATGCTGTTTATCCACCACGATCACCTCATGTACCAACATGATCATTCTTGGCCCTAAGTTGCAAGAATATGCACACAATTTCTGCCAATATCAAGTTCCTTTGAATCGCCGTTAATAAAGAGTAGACACACAGTCAACAACCAATGCAATTGTAGAGAGAGATGTGTTGTGCTGCATAATACAAATGGTGGTCACACCAGAAGCCACCTGGTGCACTGCCACAACTGCCATATTGGTTACTCTAGTTATGTTGAGTCCATTGGACAGGGCTCAGTAAATAACAGTAATAATAACAGTAATATATAGTAAAATAAAACATAACATGTATGTCATACCATGCTTTGTATGTTATGTGATTCTTTTTTGTTATATTGTGTTGCATAACATTATGAAGCTTATTGTAACATGAAGCATGATATACAGTTATATAATTATTTAAGTTTTGCAATGCTTAATGTTATGTTAATGTACACATGCATATCATGCAAACTTGTGCATGTGCTGCACAATATGCCAATCACCTTGCTATGAATTTCTCACCAATCTGTGGTTGTTTTTATCATTTATACAAATTAATAATCAAATCAGATAATCAGATTGATATATAATCCACTAATTATCATGAAGAATTGTGAATTCTTGAACTACCTGTAGGATTTTTAATATATAACATTGTAAGCCTTAAGTCAAATTTGAAAATACGAAATTTTAATATACACACAACAGTTAAATGTTAATTTACTGTGGAGAATTAAGTGCAAATTGTTTCTAAGTTATATTTATATAGTGACTTGAATATGTAAGAATTTGGTTGACAGGTCAATTGGTCTGTAAAGACCAGGAATATATTTACAATGTTTTTCAGTATGTCTTACAGGTTATAGGTGAATAAATTGATTTTCAGTTACATATGAGCCTATGCTGACCACTGTGTTAAAAATGGAGTTCCGAAACAGCAATTTGTCACATGAAGTGGCATATTAACCTGCCCCTTTACACATATACACACAGTTACACACACAATGTCTCTGTGTACGTTCTGCTATTTAGTGGTTGAGTAAATGAACATGATATTTAAGTGACTGCTATTTCCTGAGCGCAGGCTTTTCTTTCCTCCTCCTCCTCCTCCTGGCTTTTCTCTAAATTTCCCCGGGGAGCTTCAGCCCCCTGGGTTTGGCTCCGTGTCAGAGTCCCGGCAGCCATGATACTTCATCAGGCTTTTGCACCATTATTGGCAAGAGCACTCCATATCCTCTTAGCAGTTATAGCTTTTCAATTTTCCTTTGAAATGCTGAGCCCAGCAGAACATATGGCAATATCTTAGCTTTAAGTCCTGGATTGGAGTGAAAGCCTGTAAAACAGCCCTGCATCCTGAACATGCAGCCACAGGCTACTCAGGCTTTGACCTTTTTGGAGTTTCCAAGTGATGCCTCTGCGCTGCTGTGACCACTTTTAAAGACATTTATAATAGGCACAATTACAAGATGCTGTTGGAACAGTTTGAGACAGTAATGTTATGGCGTAAGCTGTCCTATAAAGCATTATTCCACTACCAACCCCCTCTTTCAAGTGTCTCTTGGGACCCGTTTAACATGATGGCAGGGTCAAACCCTCTCTGTCACACAGTCCCCCAACACACACATATAAACACCTCTTACTGTAGGCTTAGGTAGTTACAGTTGTACCATTCCATAAAATGATCCCACTTCATCCGCAGACAAAGGAAGGCTGTGGCAGATTGAATCCCATCCCACTCCACCTGTCTTCCCTTCAAACAAAGACACCAACTCAGCAGCACCTCCCTCAGACTTATAGACTTTTTCCCGAAAGTGCCCCCAAAAACCATCTTTTAGATGGGGATAAGTGCTTCTGGGAAGACACAAAAAACAGAGAGAGAGTGAGAGAGAACTATCAAATATGTTCACTAGCTATTGTATCATTTTCAACTCCTCAACAGACTATGGATTTTTAGTCCATTCCATTACTAATTCATGCTGGTGGAAGGGCTGGGGGACAGGAGGGGGGGACGACCCTCCTGGAAACCTAATCTGGATCAATAGGGTTGACCTTGGGCAGGCCTGCTAACAGGCAGACCGGTCTGAGAGGGGGGGTAATCACTGATCACTGAGAGGTTTGTGCAGGTCCTTTATTCATTTATTATAATAAAATAGATGAGTTAAAAGTGTCACTTAACATTTCTGGAAATGAATTTGCACTTGGATTTGCTTATTAAGTGTTAGATTGATTTACCTCTAGCTACAGCCAGCAGCTGGTTAGCTTTGCTTAGTAGCTCAACCACTAGCTTAGCTAACCAGCTGCTGGAAACAGCTCCCATGGCCCCATCCAGAAATAAAAAAGATTTATAGGGGGTAACGTGCCAGACTAGTTCTTAGCCAGGTGCAGTCACTTCCTGGAGTCTCTCCCCTGCTTCCAGTCTTTATGCTAAGCTTAGCTAACCAGCTGCTGACTGTAGTTTCACATTTAGAATAGCCTCCTATTGTTCATAAAGCAAAGAAGCCTTTTTTTTTCAAAATGTGAAACTTTTTCTTTGAGCCTTCCTTATTTCAGTATAGATAGGGGCCTCACAGATCCTACTTTCCTTCTTCTAACCTTTTTCACAAAACTAAATATAGAAAATTCTAAGTTATAACCCTTTGTCAAACACTTGGGTCGCAATTTTGCTACAATAGTGTAGAAACTTGAATAGAGCAGCAGTACACAAAGTATTTAATCTTTTACATTATAAGGGCTATGCATGGACACAGATATATTCCTCTTATCATCAACAAGTAATCCAAAAAAGCATTTGCAATTTGTTATCTTGCAAAGTCGCTTCACTTATTTTTGGGATCAGTTATAGAGCTTATACAGGTTTAACTTCTATAGAATGTGTAAATGCTGTTCAATCATGATTCAAAGCTGGTCTCTGACACACATTGTTTCAAAGTTATATTTTTTAATAGAATTCTTGAAATGGGAAAAAAATAATGAGGAATGAGGCTGTTAAAACAATGTTTAGAATGCAATTAGGTAAATTAGGGTATAAAATTTAGATTATGTTTTAAATATATTTCACTTCTTTTTTCATTGTTGTAATGGTCCCTTACAGGATTTTTTTAAATGTAGTATTACCTTAAATATTTTAGTGTAAGCAAAAATTTAACAAAAAAATATCAAAACAAACCAAGCAGCTTGTAATTGATGTATTTTATTGTGAGATGGGGAGTCATAAAAAATGAACAAAAAAGAAAACAAACAAAAACAATCACTATAAAAAAAGATGAGGGTGTTAAAAGGGGAGGGCCATATAAAAGTGGGCGTGGTTTGGACACTGACATGAAATAACAAATTGGCACAAATAAAAACATAAGAACATACGTCAATATTATTTTGGCTTGGCAAAAAGGACAGTTTGTGTGGTTAAGGATAATCCTTCGATAGAACAGCACACACTCATGCTATTAGACATACCATTAGTTTTCAAAAGTTCAGTAGCTTCATATTAGAGAGGGGAAAGAAAACTAAACTAACATGAGAATGGATGCAGAGAGGTCACAGATTCCAATTTTCAGGCTTGCAGGGTGCGAGTTTCTTTTTTCCCAAGGAAAAACATCATCTTGTTTGTTCGAAAAACATACTTCAGTATTCTGGAGTCTCATTTTTCCAGGCTTGTAGTTATTTGCCTTTGAATCTTTTTCCATACTAAAATATATTATCGTATTAATACAAACTACAGTATTGTACACTACATAGTGTAATAAATAACCACAAAGAAATATAAAAAATAAGACACATAAATATAAAAGTTCTCTATGACTAAACAGACATACCCATCTCCTTGGGGGTGGGGATAATACTGCCATTGCTGAAAACATACAGTACACACACTGAAACAGAATATACAACAACATAAGAGACAAAAAAATAATACTGAAAGGTAAAAACATTGTTGAATTAAACTCCTGGGATTCATATTTGCCTACATTTTGTTACCTGAAGAGACATCTGAGAGTTTCATGGTGTGTTAAACAAGTGCACTGAATAAGCTTTGAAAAGGCAGGACACAGTTAACAATTAGAAATCATAC
The DNA here is from genome assembly GCA_034780835.1 of Ctenochaetus striatus. Taxonomy (NCBI): domain Eukaryota; kingdom Metazoa; phylum Chordata; class Actinopteri; order Acanthuriformes; family Acanthuridae; genus Ctenochaetus; species Ctenochaetus striatus. The sequence goes on along the minus strand of JAUZTA010000016.1, from coordinate 18,888,313 downwards.
TTCATCATCATCATCCATAGAAAACATGTGCATTGTAATTTCTTTAAGCCATTTAGATTAGAAATGAAAGCAACTTATCTAAAATCTATGATACATGAATATGTGGTAGGCTAAACTCTACTCTTATCAGGTGTGGTGGTGAGCCAAAGTCAACAGTATTCCGGCATATTTGTTGATCTGGGACCCGGCAATACCTGATCATAGCTGCTAGGCTTCAACAGCAATATTGAATGGCACTTCTGATATGCATGTTTCTCTTGTTTAAGTTTGATTTCCTTCTTTCTTTCTTTTTTTGCATATGGCTCGGAGTGGGGGGGTAGGTATAGAGAGGGTCAGACAATTTTTTTTATGTCCCCTTTCTGCTTGCTCTGATTATTTAGAGCAACAGTTCAACATTCTGGGAAAATATGCTTAGTTGCTTCCTTGCTGGGAGTTAAATGAAAAGTTCAATTCCACTTTTGCATTCAGTAACAAGAAGCTACAGCCAGGAGATGGTTAGCTTCACATAACAATAAATACTATGAGGGAAAACAGCTAGCCTGGCACTGTCTGAAAATCAAAAATAGTCTGGCATGCATTACCACAACCTTCTAGACCAGAGTGTGGAGCGGTAGATAAGCAGGAAGTAATTGTTAGCTTACGCAGCTATAAATTTAGCTACTGCTTCCCCAGGTCTTCATGCTATGCTATGCTAAGCTAAGCTAAGCGGCTGCTGGTTGTATATCTAACAGACACATATGAGAGTGGTATTGACTTTCTCATTAAACTCTCCCCATGAAAAGATTTAAGCATACAACCAAAAATGTCAAATTTATCCCATAAAACACTGATTTGTAAAGAAACTTTGAAAACACTTTGTCTGAATGTAACTAAATGACTTCAAAGATCCATCTGTTCTCCATTGCTTTTCTTCTTAAGGCTCACAATCCAATCAAAAGAACATCTGAAAGACATGTTATGCTAGCGTCTGCTAGCGTGATGGCGTGGTACATCTAGTGCGGTAATACTGAAGGGTAGATAACACAACTCAACTGTTCAATCCATAGGTAAACCAAGCCACTTGTAGTGCACAGGATTTTTCTTATTTTCCTTCCAACTTAATAAAATACTGATTTTTTTTTTGTTCATTGGCAATAAAAAGGTATAGAAATATCTCCCAACTGTACAGCTTTTAAAGGTTAAAATATGAGTGATAAAATTAGTAACACTGATAAAAAGAAACGACCCAAGGATGTTTTAGTAATAAAACATTATCTAAAACGTGTCGGCTCTAGCTTCCAAAGTCTGTATAATGCATTTCCTTCGTTTGTTAAAATTTGTGTTCGTCTTCATCCTTTTACTTACAAATGGATTTTTCTAACAGTGAGAAATTGTTCTCCTGTGGAAAAGTCACTAGTATTTTTTCAGGCACACCTGGATTTCTACACAGTAGTGAACTGAAACAAACTGTCAGAGTGACCAGACATCATCTCCTGTGTTCTTCCTCTGCACTGGGAGAGGAGGAATCTGATTGTGTCTCATGGAGGAGTCTGATTCCTCTTTTAGTCAATATCTCCTTTCACCTGCAGCATCTGCTTCTAGTCTTCAAAAGCCGTGTTCCTGTTTGTTTCATGTCCACTCTCCTCTGTGACCTCCCCCTCTGCTTTCCTCTCTTCCGTCACCCCTTCTTCTGTATCCATCGCCTCCTCTTCCTCCATCATGACCTTCTCTCCTTCCTGAATGCTCCCGAGGACCTCCTCCTGCCTCGTGTCCGCCTCCTCTTCTTGCTCTTTCCCCTCTATCTCTGTCTTCTCCTTCTTGCCATCTTCGTTCACCAATACTCTCTCTATCTCTTCCTCATTCCTCTCTTCCTCCTCCTCCTCATCCCCTCCCTCATCACCTATCTGCACCACTTGGATGTCGTCCATGTCCACCACACCTTCCTCCTCCTCCTCCTCCTCTTCCTCGCTCTCCTCATCCTCTCTGGTGCTGCTGCCTCGCTCGTCCGAGTCCAGCTGGGAGGGGGCCAGGTGCCGCCTCTGCACCCGGCTCAGGGCCTCCATCTCGACCTGGGTCTCAACATCCTCCTCGGGGCTCTCGCGGCCTCCGCCTTGGCTTTGCGTCTCCTTCTTGCAGTAGGAGTAACGGTGGTTCATGTGCTGCGAGTAGGAGCCCGAGTGGGAGAAGCGCTTGCCGCACTTGTCGCACTGGTATGGCTTCTCCCCTGAGTGGAGCCGCATGTGTTCAATCAAGTGGTGTTTGTGTTTGAAGGCCTTGCTGCAGATGCCGCACTCGTGAGGTCGCTTCCCTGCAGAGCAAGAGAACGTAAATATGTATCATCATCTCTGTTTAGGAAAAATAAAAATGCTGTTAAGTAACAAAAAGCCTTGGAGGACAAAAAAATAAGCAGTGCGGTTTAAATGCAGTAGAGCACCTCAACATTGTTACGTGAGATTGAGTAGCCCATAACAGTATCTATCATGAACGTATCCAAGGAGAACATTGCAAAACAGTACAACAAAATCACAACAATTGTGCTCGCAACCTTCAAGAAAAGCTTATCCAGGCGGGGAACAGCTAGTTTAACCTAGGATGAGGTCATTTGGAGAAGAAAACTATGGTTGCAAGCCAGGTATCAGAGCAATAAAGAAAAAAAAAAGAAAAACTAAAACGCCTCTGAGAGGTTTGACCTGCACTTGGCCATGAAATCACCATCTTCGAGCGATCCAAATCACTACCAGAGCTCCGTTCTTGCAACATTTGGTGCTTCACATGAGAAGCTGGCAGTGCAGAGGTGGGGAGTTGGCGGAAAGAAAGTCTCAGACCTCTTCTGTGCATGTTGAGTAATACCTGCTGGAATGGAGGTGTCCACCCTTCTTTACGCTACAGCTCAAAATCCCCTTTCGCTCGCACTCTGACTCATCTTTCCCAGGACCCATCAGTGAGTGATGGTGAGTCCTCCTGTGATTTTTGGCCGTGTTCGGGGTGTAAGCATGGAAAGCACATGAGACCATTTACCTGTGTGTTCGTATTTGTGTCTCAGCAGCGAGCTGCTCTTCTGGAAGATCTTGTCGCACAGGTCGCAGGCGTACATGCCGCTGTCCGTCTTCTTCATTTTCTTCCTCTGAGGGCCCGAGTCTGAGTCGTTCTGCTCCTCCACGGTGGACACGCCCTCCGAGCCTGTCTCCTGCTTCTCTTCCTTGAGAGTATGAGAAATCGCAGATGTATTAGTAGGAATTCAGAGTGAGGTTTTTCTGCTTGTTTTATAGCAAAGGGACAATGAATGACTCAGAAAAGTATGAGTACAAGTGAACAATGTGTATTTGCATCGCAGGAAATGATGCTGTGTCATATACGAGTCATAGCTTTCTCTTGAGGTAAAATTAAAATCCCTGCAAATATTCAGGTTATGGTGAGCAAAAACACAACCACACTTTTCACTTGTGAGCACACCTACAGTTTCCTGCTGTCCTCAGACTGGTATGGCTCATCCATTGATGCAGTGAAAGAGGATGTGAGGCAATATTAAAGACAGGGCTGTTTTTTATTTTTTTTACAAGGCAGGTCTATGCCAATCCACTTAACACGAAAGTATTATACAACAACAATAAATCAATGAGGCAGGCAGAGGTGTGCCGTTTAAACTGATTCCTGCAGATCAATAGGAGCTCTGCAGTAAAGTGCAGCCTCATGTCCTCTCAGTGACAGCCAAGGAAGATCACTCACATACCCAGAGAGGAGATCTAGATCCATCATTACGACCCCATTGGGTGTCTCCACAATGAAGCACTATTAAGAGCAATCATTTTTACAAAGCACTGAATTTTGACATTTCTATATATGACTTATTGATTAGATTTTGGATGGTTTCAGACTATCTATCATGTTGTGGTGCTTTAAAACAATAAGAAGTAATGATCTGGACTGAAGGGTGTGATTGATTGTTCCAAAGAGAGAAAATCTAGCTTGAATCCAATTCACTCCTTCCTCAAAATGGCTGAACACCGAGTATTAGAGTCAACACTGTTTAATGCAGCTGATCTCCAGTAAAACTAGAGGTACAAAAAACTTAGGAAGCTAATAAAAGGTGAGGAAATTTAAAAATAACTTCCTCCCTTGTATACACAGGCACCACATTAACTAAGGAGCACTACCAGGATGAATTAAAGTAATAGCTTGACATGGGAAATATGCTTATGAGCTCTCTTGGCAAGAGTAAGAGAAATACCACTCTTAAGCCTGCAGGTACTATAAATGGGAAATGGACTGAATTTATATAGCGCTTTTCTGGTCTTTTGATCACTTAAAGCACTCTCACAACACAAGTCAGCATTTACCCATTCATGCACACATACATTTAAATACACTATACGCATACACTAATGACAGAGGCTTGTATGAGGCAAGGAGCAACTTGCTCATCAGGAACACACAGGCGCACACTAAACACCGATGGAAGAGCCATCAGGAGTGTGTTTGGATTAAGTATCTAGCCTGAATATGCTTTGACATGAAGAGGACAGGAACATCTGATTGAACATCTGACCTTCCATTAGGGGGACAACCTGCTCTATCACAGTGACAAACTAGTGACAATATTTCAGCACACAACTGTCCATAAAACCACACTGTGTTGATTTTACACTTCAGTTTTTTTTTTTTTTTTGAATGAATTAAAACAACAAGTTCATTATCGCATGTTAATTAGTGAGCTTCAGAGGTGCTTGTAGGTGGATTTTGTTTCTTTTGGACAGAGCCAAGCTACTTGGCTGCTAGCCATAGCCTGATGTTTAGCATGCAGATAACAGTGGTAACAATCTTCTCATCTTATCCCCTGAAAGAAAGCAAATAAGCGTACATTAACTGTGACTATATAATGAGACATAAACAGTTGCTCACCTTCACTCCGTTGAGGTGGATGGTTTCTTGCGTCTCGGTCCCTGCAGGGCTGTTTGCTGTAGTGGTATAAGTGTAAGCCAGCTGAGGGATCAGGATAGTCTGTTTGTTGTTAGTGGCGAGTGCCCTTAGGCACTGCATTGTGGTCACAATGTCGAGAGGTTTGGCACTTGGCTGGCTGGCGTACAGTGCAATGGGGCTGGTGCCCATGGCTGAGAGTGGCGATGCCTCTTTCTTTGTGCAAGTTAAGTTTAGGGGTTCATCCACATTGGTAGAGGCAGAGGAAGGGGAGGGGTAACTACAGTTTTTAGCCACCATTCTCTCCACTTCCTCTCGAGCTGGCTTTGGCAGCGACAGGTCTAGGGGTCCCTCAGTGCTCTGGGGATGCTGGGCCGGGGCAGGACCTCCAGCTGTCAGGTTTAGTGGTGAGGGGGAGGCCGGGGAGCTGTGCGTGCCATTGGCCTCTGCTGGGGTGGCTTCTGTAGGGCTGTCCTGGGTCATTGAGGGGCTCATGTTGGCCTTGTCTTTCCCTGGGACCAGAGAGACCACACTGCTAGCTTCACAGGTGTCCTCTTCCTCTGAGGGAGGTGTTGGGGCACCCAGTGATATTTGACCCTCCTGCATTTTGTCAAACCACTTCTTAACCACATGGATTGGCAGGCTGACTGAATCGGAGATCTTGGCCAGCTCGTCCTTGGTGGGCTCTGCATTCAAGGCGAAGTAGGCCTTGAGCAGGGACAGGATGTTTTTGGGCTGGCTGCAGAGTCCTCCCTCTGACAGCAGGGCAGCCACAGCAGTCTCAGACTTATCCAGGCCTGCTCCATTCAGCTTGAGGCCGTCCGACTTGCAGTGCTTGAGGGCATGGAGTGTTTCCAGCCCACCAGGACAGTTATCACACAGGAGACAAGTTTTAGTGGTCTTTTCCTCTTTATCTTTAGTCTCATTGAGCCTGGAGCCTCTGATGGTAAGATCTTCTGGAAGTTTCTGTGACTTGAAGGTGTCAGTGGTGGTCTGAGCTGGTGAGTTTGGCCCGGGCTCTTTCTTCAGGTTTTGGGCTGTGAGCTGGCCCTGATTGGGGTCCAAACTGTAGTTTATTATGATTTTTGCATTTCCATCCTGACCCACAATAGGCAGACTGATGGCTGAGATGAGTTGCTGCTGTGGGGCATGGAGAGTTCCAGTGGTTAACCCGGAGTTCCCCTGTGCTTGACCTTTGGCATTACTTTCCAGCACCTGGCGAATGACATTGCCATCCACCGCCACCTTGAGAGCATTCTGCAGGTCTGCCAGGTTGATGCTGATGGGCGACACCAGCCCCACTGTGGGAAGGACCACGGCCTGCACTGTGCCCTGCAGAGGAGCTGCGGCACCACCGTTGAAAATCCCACCGTTCATGGCGGTCACAGTCGGGGATGTTATCACTGTCGGCTTGTACTCGTAGTCCACAGGCTCGGTCTTGATCTGGTTGAGGGGCAGCTGCTCCTGCAGGGGCTTGCTGTGCTCCAGCTTCTCTCTTATCTGTGTGCGGAGGACTGAGGGCGGTGTGGGCAGCACCGGTGATGGACCCTGGGTCTGGGTTTTGGAGTTCCCTAAGCGTTGTCTGCCGTTAACTGAGATGACACTAATGCACTTCTTACTGCTGATGTGGGAGCTGTACGAGCCCGAGTGGGAGAACCGCTTCTTGCAGTTGGAGCACTCATAGGGTTTCTCTCCTGAATAAAACCACAATGTGTGTAACAGAGAGAGAGAGAGATAGACAAAAGGGGGGGGGCTTCCATTAGTGAATGAAGCTAAATGAGCAAGCTAGGCTATGAGCAGTATGGCAGGAAAAAGCTCTAATGCATTTCAATGATGCTTAAACGCTGATGTAATGGCACCATTGGGAAATGCCCTTCTTTAATTGCTGTCCCATAATGCCAAAAGAAACACAATTATGGCACATTAAGGAAGAGCACACAATGGATTGAAACACGATGAAGGATATCTAAATACAGGGAATTGGCTCAAGCATAAATATTGTCTCAATGGACACTGAAACATCTGTGGCCAGCTGAGAATCACACTAAAGTTGTGCACGCTAGACATTTTCATGTGTGTGCGCACACACGAAACACACACACAGAATGCTGCCATGGTGACAGGGGTTGTCCACTCACCGCTGTGGATGCGTAGGTGCTCCTTCAGATGATGCTTGTATTTAAATGCTTTGCCACATTCAGTGCACTTGAATTTACGATTGCCTCCCGACTGTGTGATGTGTCTCTGTCAGACGAGGGGAGAGGGGTCATTCAGAGAGATACACAATGAAAACACAACCTTTGAACTGCTCCTAATTCATGTCACAATGTCATTAATCAATCGGGGGCAAAAGCTCATGTTTATTTAACGTGTTTGGAAGGGAGCTGCTAATGAAACAGGACTAAGCTCCTATGTAGGTTTGCATAATTAAGAATCATTTTGTCAGTGCAGAATTACTACAGCCTTACACAAGTAATCTGCCACTCAAACCATTCACAACCAATGT
>JAUZTA010000016.1:18857213-18880746 GCA_034780835.1 Ctenochaetus striatus | reverse complement strand
TGCTCTGAGTATTTGATAAAGAAAATGTGTAGCGTAAATACTAGAATACTGAGCTGAAGTAGGAACTATCTTTAATTATAACATAGATAACATGGATGCAAAAAACCTTCAGAGTAACAACTGTATTTCTTTACTTGCAGCTAAAAACAATACAAGTAGAAAAAAACATTCAAAAAAGCTAAGCACATTATAAGAAAGAAATAAGAGATTTTTTTAACCTGATTGCAGATTGTGTTTTATCAGTAGCCAGTGCTGACTAGTCTGGTCTGTGGGTTTTTACCTGATCCCGTCCGCTCTTGTGGACCGTCATATGCCTCTCCAGCTGAGCGCGGTATGCGAAGCTGTAGCTGCACTCTGGGCAGTTGAAGCTCTCCTCGGTCTTCTCGTGCCGGTACTTGATGTGCTCCTTCAGGGAGCTGTAACGCTTGTAGCCACGCGCGCAGTACGGGCAGGTGAGCAGCTGAGAGAAGGAATCAGGAGTTCCTGGGTGGAGAAAAAAAAAAACAGAAGAAGAGAAAGGTGTAATGACATATGTTAGAATGAAGAGGGGAAAGAGGGGGGGTTAAAAACACATGGTGAACAGGGAGGGCTCTTTGATGTTACACAAGGCCTGTCACAGTAACACTCCTCTGCTATTTCACCAATCTTTGACAGATCCTCCCCCACAGGTAAACAGCACCCAGGTAGCCAAATGGACAAAAGCTGATTAGCGATCCATAGTAAAACCCTGCTGTCTTAATGAAAATAGCACATTGGGTTTCAAATGCGGGAGGGGGATTTCATTTTTCATTTCTTTACTTTTGTGCTTCTTGCTGGAGCAAAGCCCTGTGATTACAGCTTTTACTCTGCTGAAATTCCATCATTTGATTGCCTATTGTGTGTTAGAAGCCTTTTCAAAAACACCCACGCACGTAAGGGAAAGTGAGCTCGGTAAACAACAGGCGCCTGCCTCCATCCAAGCTGGTTAACAGAGGGTCTCAGTTGCTTGGCTCCCACACAGGTAAAGCATTACTTCGTTAACAGGTGATGTATTAAGTTCCCCTGTGAGACAGGTGAGGGCCTCGGGATGGGAATGCACACACATTATCGCCCCGGCTAGTTGTGAGTCAGAGCTCGCGCATACGTGACAAATTTACTCAGGTGTTGCTGTTTCTCTTCCTCCCGTCTGCCTCTGCCCCTCCCCTCCTCCCTCTCTTTTTTCCCCCTCTGAGGTAGCAGGTAAAAGCCAAAAACCCGGGGGCAATAAAGGCCCCAGTGTGCTGCACTTAACAAATAGCGCGTGTGTGTAATGATGTCGGAGAGTGGCGTTAATGGGGTGGAGTTAACACCTGAGGTGAGACAGGGAGCAGGTACAGCCATCCCCAGGGGGCGGGTAATTACTGGGTAGGTGCAGTAATAGTGTGAGAGCTCAGTGACTGTGAGCTCTTGGATGGAAATAGTGGTGTGTGTTTCAGTGTGTGCGTGATAAAATCACACTAAATTCTCCTTGTGTGCTGCTGGTAAAGGTATTCATGACATTTAAGCAGTGAACGTAAAATGTACATGATGGTTTTTTTGTATGACATGAACGGGCTTTAAAGGCCCCGTGGTGTTGTCCTGTACCGTTTTCATCATGGACGCTGGCATCAGGGGTCCCCTGACGTTGATGCTCGTCCTCTGGGGCCTCGGGGTAGATAACGGCCGTGTCTCCCTGCTGGAGCATCTCCTCCACCAGGGCGTCTGTGCTCACGTCATCCTCCCCATCTGACACACAATCCTCCTTCACTGTAAAGGGACAAACACAGTGATTAGCATACAAAAAATAAGCAATTATACTAAGACTTTTTATGTGTAGGCTGCACACATGAAACCTTCACCTTTGTATTTGAAATGTTAATATTCAATAATGTCACAAAGGTCGTCATTTAAGCTGAACTGGACCTCAAGTCCAAGCCCTTCATCATGACATGCTCATCTGGAATAAGGCATGCAGCGCTGGGAGCAAAAAAAACAAACATGCTGAATGCTGTTGTTCAGGATAAAACTAATTAGCATCAAAGGCCACAGGCTGCTGCGTGAGCATCAAGCTCTTTGTAAGAAGTGAATGACAAGCCTCTATTCACCATGTTAGGTAAGCTACTTGTTGAGACTGCGGCTGATAATTAGATGATGAATCTCGTCCTGATATATTGCAGCGGATAGGTATCATACAGAAACGGATACATGCACACACACACACACACTCCCGCTCTCTCTCTCCCTCACACACACACAAGCACACACAGCACGTTCTGCTCTCTGGAGTGGCTTGGCCTTCAGACTGTGCTTAATATCTCAGCAAATGAGAGCCTGCATGTGGGAGTTAAGCGCATTTTTCCTCCACATCACATCGCTAGCTAGTCTAACGAGCACTAATTACCAAGAAGAAGTGTAACCTGAGGATGGAGTTTAGGATATGCGAAAGCTTCCTTCCCTATTTCCGTCTCCGCTCTCCCAGAGCTTCCTGAAGTGATACCGGAACCTTAGTGTAGTGTGTTGGCGATTAAACCAAGCATTATTCCTCAATGGATATGTTAGTGTGCCTATGTGTATCATTATCCAGAATAATTACAAGGGTGAGCTATCAGCTAAAAGCAAAGTTAGGCTTCTGTGGAAACTGTGCTTGTGTTTATGGGGCAGATGTTTTACAGATTGATTTAAGCACTCTCCCTGCTTAGAGGGGGATTTGAGAATTGTGTTTTGTGAATTGTGTGCATGTTGACTGACGGGGGCAGCTGTGCTCTCTCCTCGGAGATGGGAACAGGTGTAGCACTTCATGACTCACCGACACACAGTTAATACCAGTACTCTTAGACACAGCCCTGCCCCGGCTTCCTCTGGTGCACCTCAACAAAGCCGTGAAACAATATAAGCACAGTCATTTGTTGCTATGGTTTTTGAAGACCATTCGAAGAAGCCTTCCGCCTTACAGAAACCCGTGAGAGATAATACAGAGGAGGAGGCTGTGTGTTGTGAACATGTGAATGTGTATATAAAGCAGAAGCCAACAGCAGGTGTTGAGAGTTGAACTGTGGAGTTCTCATCGTACAGTGGAGGTCGGGGGCACATTAAGGGCTGCTAACGCCCACATATCACACAGCTTTTCTCCTGTGACCTCAACAGCAGCAACAACACCCCCTTGGAGAAATAATTAAGTTCTTTCAGGAAATACATTCCTTCACTGTCTTGTATTGGACAATGTGCAAAAAAAAAATCATGTTTGCATTACCGGAAAAGATTATGCAATATAAATCACAATTTTAGTGGGAATGGTAGTTTTTGCCTTTTATTTTCACTAAAAAAAAAAAAAAAAGAGGATTCTTTTCTTGGGACTAAACCAACAAAGCATGTTCCCATACATCTGGAGATTTATCATTCTAGGCTGGGACATCTTTACAGCATAACAACACTTACTTATGGTTGCATGTTGTTCCACATTTTAACTTCATCAAAAAACTGCAGCTACTGCACTTTTTTATTGCAACTGTCCATTTTGCATTTACGATTTGATAAACTGTTTAGCCTTTCATTCTTTTTTAACTTTTAAACTCTTCTTTAACCAAGGCTAACAGCTGGTTAGCTTAGCTTAACTTAGCTTAGTGTAGTAAAAACATTGGAACAGGAGGAAACTGTCAGCAAGGCTCTTTCTGTAAGAGTAAGAACACAAACCAAAAACAAAACTACCACCTAGCTGTTTCCCCTGTTTTCAGTCTTGCAAATGAGCCAACCGTTTACTGGCAGTTTCCTTGAACAGATACATCTGAAAGTGGCAGCGAAGAAGAAGAAAAGAAAAGAAGTGCATTTCCAGACTCTGCAAACCATTCCACTAGAATATTTGTCTTGTATATTTCACAGTTGTGTTGGCTGTTGACAAGACATTGTAAAACATGTTTCGTGTGAGAAAGTGCTGATCTGGCGGTCTTTAAGCTCCCATCCCCTGCTCGCTGGAAGCATCCAAGAACTGTAACACACCTCCAGGCTACTAAACGTTGAGCATGTGTGTGAAGTAGAGTCCCAGTTGGGGGTCTGTGGTGCAAAGGTATGACAAGCTGTTGTTTTCACTCAATGTGTGTGTGTGTGTGTGTGTGTGTGGAGGGGAGGGGGTCTGTGTGTCTGTTTGTCTCTCTCTCTCTTGGCTCTTTGTTAAGTACAGAATGAGGCCAGAAGGGTTCACAGTCTCGTCGAGGCGACCCCGTGTTATCAAGCTGCTCCCCTGACATGAAACATCACACAGGCCATTTATGTGCTGACGCAGGGATGTGAATGCACCACTGCACAAGTGGAAAATCTGTTCAAAAGCCCCAAAATGAAGGTCCTGTGAGGTTGTGGCGGGACGTTCTGATCTAAAGAAGTAGTTTAATGTATTTATTTGACAGTATAACCTAACTACGGTACATCTTTGAACAAAAGAACCCAATCACCAGACCACCCACTCTCTCCTCCTCTCTTTCCCTCATCCATTTTCATCCTTCTGTGCCTACATCTCTGCAACATGATACAACGATATCCCATGATGCATTTCCTGCCCTGGCTGACCTTTGCCCTTGCTGCTTCCTGTGGTCGTGCATCTAGACCCGTTTGTAGATTCTATCTCGGACGGGAGACACATATCAGCGATAAGGTTTTGCACAAACAGCTCAAATATTCCACAGTCATTAGTAAAGACGTTGTGTCTTATCTCCCATCAACCAGAGGTAAGTCAGAGGAGAGATGTGCTGTATGTCCAAATCCAGGATGATTTGCTTATCCTTGGCTTAGTGCTATCAAACATTTGTGCTGCGTGTCTCCACTGAAAAATCTTCCCAGCTCTCTGGAGGTTTCTTCCTTTCCTGTCCAGAAGGGTGGCTCAGTTTAACCTCACATCGTGACATAAGGCACGCAGGAATGTAGGTGTTCCTGTGTGTCCGCACAGTCCCTGCTGCCAAAACGATCCGAATGGATTTGAGACCAATTCTGAGAAACATGAAATATCTTCGCCGCATGTCGGGCCAGCAGTGAAGAAACAGTAATAGTAAGTCATTGTGCCTGAGAGCCTTGCAACTTTACTGCTGTTTGGAATAATGTTACAGCACAAGAGGCCATCAAACACACTCCACAAACAAGCAGCTCATCTTCAAGTGGCCTTATGCTGTATTTCCATGTAGTTAAACTCAGCCTTTCGCTCTCATTAAGTGCCACTGCAGCCTGACTGTATCAAAGCTCTCCAGCTCCAACCTGCCCATTCTCTGAGATATAATCATGCTCTTCATCTCATCAAATGTAAAGGATAAGCCCTCCTAGGTCAATGCTTTCTCTGCCTCTTCCTCCCCGGGAGTTAGTCAGCCTGTTCTTAGAGCAGAGCAGGCAGCAGTTTACTGCACCAACACTGGGCTGTTCCACTACTACATAATCATTTAGGAGTGAATGAGTAATGACAGCGAGCAGGGGGCCCATGATACCATATAATCAAGAGGAATGATTCAGAACAAGAGAAATAGTGAGAGAGAACAAGAGCAAAAAAAAAGAAAAGCAGGGGAGGAAAGGAGAGGAGAGGAGAGGAGAGGAGAGGAGAGGAGAGATGGCAAAGTACTGAAAAACCAGTTTTCTGTTTTGGAGCACAGCAGTCTCAGGAGAAGGGGTGTCAAGGTTTTAATTTGAGACAAACTGGGCTACGCTGAGGAGAAGATTAGTGGGTGGTGGTCACTTTTCAAGGCTGCACCAGAGACTTTGCTGTTCCGAGGAGTGAAACCAACAGAGGGGAGGGATGAAGGGCTGAACGATGAGAGAAGTGTGTTTGTTTAAAGGACTGTGGCTTTCTCCGTGTTTCATCAGTCCGATCCAGAGTGACAGCAAAATATGTGTGATGTATGAGATGTGTGCTAGGGACATGAGAGAGCAAGAAAGAGAGGTGTGTGTGTGTGTGTGTGTGTGTGTGTGAGTGAAGGCAAAAGAAAATATGCCTGATCAGGCATAACCATGGAGCGCAGCCAGCTCGCTGAGCTGTTTCAGTGTAACTTTTGAAGTGTTTAATGTTCACGGGCACTGGCCAAAAACCAATGACATTATTCTTCCTCCAACTTTCCCTTTATGCGCAGAGGTACAGCTGGAGAGAAGTGATGAAAATGACAGCATAGTCTGGGGAATAGGTGGCTACGCTGTGCACAGGTTTTGCGGTGTGTGCATGCGTGTGTGTTCATGTGCAACAGAAACTAAGTGAGCTGAAACTGAGGTCAGCTCACTGGAGAGGAATTTTTAAAAATCCCTCCCTTCACTGAAAGTGATAGTTAACGTGGCTGGATATTTTTTTCGCTTTGCTAACTTGACCTCTTGCTAAATCAAAGGCCACCCCCAACCCCCCCCCACACCTACCCACCCCCTTAAACATCTCTCACCTATGAAGCAACACCCTAAAATAAATATTCTTGTAGCTAAATATCTAATTACATTTCGTATGGGCTTGTCACAGTGCTGCACATACTTTACTTGGCACAGGTCTGAAATCTAACAGCGTCAGACCCCCAGATTTACACGCACACGCAGCACGAGGTCAGCAGAGCAACTCAGAGGCCTTGGGCCCGCTTTGAAACAGCAACATCCTTCAGCACCTGCAATTGTTGTTTTGGAGGGGGTGGGGTGGGGTGTGTGATGTCAGCCCTTCCTGTGGCAGCGGTCTGCCTCTGATGTCACTTCCACAGAGTTTGAGGTAAAAAGAAGTTCACAGCGGCCCCTCCAATGCCCACCAGTGCCATAAAGCTCTCCACCGGCTCTTTGGTTGCGGGGCTATTTTCTCTGCTTGAAGGTCTCTCCCTCTGCTGGCATTGTCTTTGTTTAATATCGTGCTTCCTGCCTTAGTTGGAACCCCACCACGTGTAGTACCTGTTTCCTTGCTCTCTGTGCCTCACAATGAGACAAAGCCTGGTACTTAACTGTGCGCAGATGTCAGCGGGACGTTTCTTAACTTAGCCTGCATCACGTCAGCTGAGGTCAATATGAGACAGCAGGACTCAAGCAATTAAAGTCATAACAAAACATAAAGAGACATTCATATTTATTTCCTGGGGTCATTTGTACTGTTATGTTCTTATCCTGACCATTCAGGAATAAATCTCAAAGCCAGTTTGCCAGCCAAATTATGTCAGGACTGACATTAGACACTTGCTTTAAATATTAACATCTTCAGAAGTCATTTGTTACAATAAATTCTCCATTTCACTTGGATGATAGCATTGGCTTAAAAGAACTGATTTTGACTTGCCTAAATAAACGATCACTTTTCCAAAGACAGCTCTGGCAAATAGTAAATCCAGTGCTATTACCTCCCAGTGGCATCATTTTTTACAGTACAGGAAAATAAGATTTTAAAGCAGAAATTAAGTTTAAATAAACACTTGTGTTGAGCTTCTCTGCGATGCAAAAAAGTACAACAGAAGTCACAGAACAATAGTGAGTAAGAGGATGAGGTGTATTCGCATGACTCAGCGCTGATGTGTGATAAGAAATGCGCCCTATGAGTGTGCATTTGCTCTCACCTCCGTCCCAGCAGCGCTCCCTGGGGTGCTCATCGTCCGGCAGGGTGCTGTCGCAGTCCGCCCCGTCCGCAAGGCTGCCTTCCTCCTCCACGATGTGCAGCTTATCCTCGTCATCTGAGTCTGAGCCGGCCTCCACCACATTATTGTAGTTAGTCACTGCACAGAGACAGACAACAGGGACAGAGGTTAGAGTGGCTGGTCAGATAATACCTATACTTTAAATTAGTTTCTAAAGGAGACTGAACAGGTTACACACATTAAGCATTTGTATCCTTCATAAAGATAATAGGAAGTGCACTCTGTGTTTCTTGATTATGAGCTCTGAATGTGAAAAGGGCATGAGTCAGAGAGGTTAAATATATGTACTATGTCATTTAAATGTCAAAACTATTAAAGGGAATGGTTGAAGGAGGTGGGGGTGAGGAGGTGAAAACACAGATAAAATAGAACATTGGCTAACTCCAGTAGATGTGATGAAACTTTAAACGATCCCTTAGAGGAAAGTGGGGTTTTAAAACAGGAGAGAATAAAACAGCTAGGGCACTAAATACAGAGTAAATGGAGGGCCATTAAAAATACTGCAACTGCTGATTTTGATGTCTCGGTGTAGTTAAGTATACAAATGAAAAACTGAGAAGGATTTCACAATGAAAACAAACTCTGAAACGAACATCAGACTCTGCGTTTTTGAGAACGAGCGAAAATTCACACAAAGACACTTGCAGACACACATACAGTACCAGTGTGTGAGATCATTAGATTGCTGGCTGAAGTGGTGTGTGTGCTGTGTGGGAGTCGGTGTGACCTGGTCGGTTGTGTTATGGGCTGAAGGAGCCAGGAGACACAGAGACAGCCAGCCTACAGAGAGGGTTATTACGGGGAGTAAATTTTCCTGACCGACTGTCTGCTTCAGATGTGTGTAAGCGCATGAGTGTTTGTTCCTGTGTCTTCTTTTCATTTCCAACCAGTTCCTCCATCTTTCAATTCCACCTGTGTTACTGTACTTCCACCCACTCTCCTTCCAACCCCCCCTGCACACACACACACACACGCATCCCTCTGTTCCACTGAGAGAGCTACAGATCCTCTTGGAGGCCAAATCAATTCTCCTGTGAGAGCAGCCCAGTCAGCAGAGGGCCTGGGCAACAGCACTGAAACCACCTCTCCAGCTACTTTATCTCACATCACACACACCGGGCACAGTGCTCGCACATACACACACCTCCTGTGTTCACTCTCTGAATATGCACTGCTAGTACAAAGCACCTGAACATTACTTTTCTCTCTATCTTCACTCACCCCAACCCACTCGCCCACCTCTTTCTGAAGTGGCTGCATATGTTTTTTTGTCGGAGGGGGCGTATCTGGGAGAATCACGATCCAGATCACAATCAATGGGAATTGTATCGGTGAGGTCTCTCCCTTTCTCTCCGCGTTGTGCAGGTCATTACAACTGGTTGGTATTCACACACAAACTCGGCAGACATGCAGGGTTCAGGCTGAGGGGGAGGCGGGAGGAAGGAGGTGTGGGGGCGGACAGATGAAAGGTGGTGGAGGGAGGAGGGGAGAAGCACTGTTATTTGGCTAGTCGTTCGCAGGGTCACCACTGCTGTGCCGCAGCTGCGAAATCCTATCGGGGTTCATCAGGAGAACTATTTCATTCTCAACATCTCCCCTCCCTTCACACTATTCCTCATTTGACACTAATATCTACTTTCCAAGAGGACCATGCAGCTCAGTCAGGGGTGACGCACATCTATTGTGCCTAGATTCATATCCTGGCTATAGTCGTGCTATATTGTATTTAAGGTTTCTAAGAAGCAAGCCAACAGAACAATTGAGGCCTTGGGACCTACAAGAACGGGATACCATTTAAATAAAATGATAATTAATTGGAGTTTTACAGGATACATAAATTTGTTACCTTACACCACCTCTTTATCCACATCCTTACCTTGCTTTTCTGTCAAAGCAACTCTGCAAAGTGATGTATTGTCCATTTAACCACCAAAACATAGTGCAACACTTCATTCCAAAACAGAATGTGCTTTAGGACGAGTTTGAGAGACTGTTTAGGGTCACAGCCACTCAGGTGTGGAGCTGAGGTCAGCGATTACAAAGGCAACACTCTGCGTCCAGGGTGTCAAGAAAAAAATGATCAAGTATAAAGCTGTAGAGAGAAAATCAATGTAATAGTGTGTGCAGACTGGAGGTGACAATGGCCAGCAGGACAATAAAAGTGGGAGCTGCGAAGTACAGCAAAGGCTGGTGAGAGAAAAGGTGGAGGACTGGTGGTGTGGGGGGGTTGAACAGAGACGGCCTTCCTGTGCCAAATGGTCGGCGGTGTTGAAACAAAAATGTGTGTTCCAACAGGAGATGTAACACCTAGCATCAACAAAGGCTGCAGTCCCTTCTGGCTGACCGGCTGAACGTTTGGACAGCTGGCCTCATTAGTGCTAGCATGCTAACACACAACAGGAGGAAGACTCCTACGCAGCTGAGAGAAAGCATTGGCAGGTGGAGGAGGTGAGGAGCTTCCTTCTAAAAGTTTGCTTTCTTCCATAGGTTGCAGTGTGTTGACCACCTAAGAAAATAAATGCTTGTTACCATGGCTTTTACTTTAGGTAAGTCCGTAACCCAAGGCCACAGATCACACCTTTACAACGCCCTCCCACACACAGAAACCCTCTATGGATCTGGGTAATAGGGCGCAGTCAATGCAAGCTTAATAGCCTCAATATGACATGTCTTGCTCACACCATTCCACATAGCATGGCAAGCTAGGCCTCTAGAAAAGAAGACCTAATGCATCCTGTGCTGAAGTTCAACTGTAGCTCAGAGACAAGCCAATGAGAAATGAGTCTCATTACATTATGCACTCTTCACCTACACACTTTTGCAACATGCTACAGATTTGTGCTACAGCTGGAAACAAGGGCTCCCCTTGTTAATACCTTATTGAATCACTAAAGTCAAATCCACTAACATTTTCATAACCTCACCATTGCTCGCAACCCTCTTTCAGCCTTGTGAAGTTCCCACAGTCTGCTGAAGGACACTGCCAGACAGTCCATGTCAGATGCACTTACATATGCCTGCTGAAGAGAGCTGTTATGTTATGACACCTACTGACTGGGTGGGTTACTCCCAAAACAGGCCCAACATTACCCCATCGGAGGAGATCACCTTGGCCGATGAGTCATCACTAATCTGTCAACACGGTACATGAACCTGTGTCCCTTCACACAGGTTCATTTTGCACATTCCCTCCTGCAATTGTGTAAACTTTCTGGCACTTAGTGCAGGCCAATGCTATTTGATCACGGCCTTGCTGATGAATAAAACAGTTATTAGAAACTTTAAATCACTGCAAAGTTGTACTTGTACAACAGCAGATGGCTTGCTTTGTGTTTTCGTACACTGAGGCGTGCCAGATAAGAATGGCAGTATCTCAACCTCTGTGGGAGGAGGCTATCTCTGTGCTTGAGGCCTTAGAGGTGTGAGTGACTGGCTTAGTAGTCGAACTTTAGATGAGGACACAGAGAAACATATATAGCCTGTGAAAAAAACACATTACTGTCTAAAGTTAGCTTTTATCTTGATTCATTACCCATAAGGGCATCTGTAAGGAACCCAAAACCCATAGGTCGTATGTGCAGGCCTACAACCCCATACCAGAACGTGCAGGAGTTATGTCTGGAATGTCCAACCAAAACACTTTTCTCTGAGTTTGGCTCTTAAAGAGACAGATCAAAGGGTCTGCTCTCTCTCCCTTTAACTAATTTCAGTCCACTGACTGACACATTTTGTGGGGTCTGCTGTTGTTCTGCTTGTGATTAGACAGATTGACTCATCAAAAACATGAACTATTTGTCTGGCCTTCTACCTCTCTTGTGTCTCTATATTTAGCCTTGGTACAGGCTCCCTCATTGAGGTACGCCACTTATCTCATTCGGAGCTCAGGGTCAGGCAGGCAGCAGTGGAACTACCACAGGCATCCTCAAAGAGTGCAGACCCTGCCGTCACAGAGTCTGCCCTTGCGGCTCTGCAATGCTATTTTCTCAGGGAAGCCAACCACTACAAAAAAACCCAGCTCAAACCAAAGTATAACAAAGCCATGCCATTCAAAACCTCAAGTATGCCGTCTCAAGGTGAGGCGCCTCATTCAGCACTGAGGTAAACGCTGCTGGTTTTGTTAAAACAACAGCCTTCCTCCCACAGAGTCAGGAAGGTCAACTCAAGTGCCGATAACAAAACAAAAGAATTGGGGATTTTTCATGGTTAGCTTGTTCACAGGCTGCCTTAAACTTGCTAGGCCGCTTATTTAAGGCAATGGCTGTTTATTTCAGTAGTTAAGAGGTATGACTGTGGACACATAACAGTATCCTTTTACACAGTCAGTTAGCTGTATAGGGCACTAGGGGTCCCAGGAGACTGTTTCCTAGCAAGTATAGCATTGCAGCAGGCACTAATGCCAAGTCTCACTACCACAAGTGTCTGCCAACCATACCAAAGGAGGCCAGTCATATCTAGAGCCAGTCATATCCTGGACAGCCTGTTCATAGATACATAACACAACATGCAGCTCCAAAATTTCCATCAAATGACTCTTACTCATTGTTCTTAGCTGTGCTGGAGGGCAAAAAAGCAGAACCACTAGTATGTGATATAAAAATAGAACAAGTAGTCGTGGGAATTAGTCACTTTTGATGGAATTCTTTATTTACTCTTGCCACAAATACCACAGATGTCAAATGTTCAATTGGTAGATAAAGGCAGTAAATTCAACAATATATTCCAACGCAGACGACTGGTTAGTATTAATTAATCAAAGTCAAAGCATTTCAACAACCTGTGGAGCTGAGCTTTTCCTGGAATCATTTCAGAGGTGAGCTTGAAGACAATGGGCTCTTGACATCCTAATGATGCTGATTAAGGTTTTAGCATCTGAGCTAATGGGCCTCCGTGGGTCACTCATCTCCCATCTGATGAGCACTTTCCATGATAACACTAATGCTAATGGAGGCTATTGTTCTCTTAATCTGCATGATGGCACTTGGAAGTGTAAAAGAAGTCAGTGGGTGTTAATGAGTGTTAGCAAAAGCAAAAAAGGCTCATCTGCGCCTCAGAGATTGCGCTTCACAAAAACTAAAATTACTAAAGCTTACCTATTATATGCTCTGCTTGCCATGTGCCTTTATTACTCAGGTTTGTTCCTAATAGTGCTGCTATACCTAAATGACATCCAGATAATAGACAGTGTTCCTACTGAGGGGAAATCACAGGCTAAGGTATTTCTCTCTAGGGCTAATGAGCATGGTGATGAACCACACACTCTGTTACATTGGGCGTCCTCTGGGAGTTACTGCTTCTGGCTCCTCTCAGCTCTTCTAAATAAGGTTAGATGGGCTGGTAGGGACCAGAGGGTGCGATCACACCACACAAACACTCCCACACCCCCACACACACACACACACACACACACACACACACATACACATACAATCCACAGCAATGCCCTGGCCACCAAGTTTACACTTGTCTCCAAACCTATGTTTATGTTGGAGGTGAGGCAGCCCCATCCACGGTAATAACAGTAGTACACCTAAGTGAGAGTGAAGAGTGTGTGTGTGGGTGTGTGTGTGTTCTGCATGTTAGGCTATTAAAAGGTATGCTTGGCATGTAGAGGGCTTTCAATTGTTGGTCACATTATTGTGGTTTCTTATCCTTTCAAGGGACATGGTGAACTATTAAACAATTGACACATTCATCAATCACAAAAAGGCCCTTAAATCTGATGCCACCCAAAATAATCCCACAGACACATGCAAGCAAACTCTATGTTACCCTCTTACAGTATCTCTGGACTTTCCCTCCCTCCCTTTGTCCATCAGTTAAGAGGCCTGTTCCAGTTCCCCAACACTCAGCAGTCCAGTGGTGAGAAAATGCCCACCAAGTCACCCGGTCCAGCTATGCACAGTATAGACAGGTGACCGAGAAAGCAGTGATGTAGAAGGTGGGTAATAGGTTGGTGAACAGGGGGAGAAAAAAAAAGATGAAGGGAGGAAACATCTGCTGTAGATTCTGGTAAGCAGAGAAAACCTGCAGTCACGCTTCCGACAACCACTTTATTTCTGCTCTCTCTTTAACCTCCCTGCCCCTTCTTTCATGCTTTTTACGGTTGGTCTGTCACAGTTTTTCCCCTTTGTCTCAGTCAGTGCTATTGGTTATCCAGCCTATAAGCCTAGTAATAACAAACTCTGTTACCTGAGCGTTGCAGTGTGTTAAGCTTAATTTTATTTGCCTTGCCAATGACTGCACTGGAGATCACCTAAAACACAAAACCAAAACCAAAACAACAACACTAATATTTAGCCAGAGCAGGGATCTATGAGCACACACCTGGGTAAACAGTTGTTGCTCTTCTGTTTTAAGTTAAGTGTAAAACCTCTGTAATACCAGGCAGGCAGGCAACCAAACACAAACCTGGCTAATGTTGCATCAGCCTCCGTCAAACCTCATTGGCGTGTCGCAGGCAAAATGAAATGTCCTTGTCACCTCCGCTGTCAGACTCCATTCAGGCTGCAGTTACAGACTGATAGGATTTGAAAGCTGCGCAGTGGTATAATGGTTTTCTTCCCCTTTGATTTTGCCAGTTTGTGTCTAGGGTTGACATTCTGAGCGCAGGCTCTGTGAGAATATTATTAGAGCAACTGCCTAAAGGTATTCAGCCTGTATAAATGTAGTCAGTTACATCAGTAGCATCAAACTTCATTACATGGCTTGTGTCTTTCTCTAACCACTTCAGCACTAATGACAGTAAAATGAGTGGGTCAGCAGATACTGTCTGAGCCCACATGCGGGAAATCATCAAGTCATGCATTTAGGCTGGACACTGAGCAAATGTATTCAGAATTGTAATAATCACTTGGCACCAACAAGTGACAGTTAAAACTGTTGAGCCTGTTCTGTATTTTGTCAGACAAGAGAATTCATTTTCACATTTCAACCAGACTTTGTGATATGAGGGGTGATTGATAAGTTCATGGCTTAAGGTGGAAGGAAATGAATTCTACAATAAAAATAAGTAATAAAAAGTTGTAAGTCAGCATCTTCTAAGGAAGTGGACAATATCGACCTTCTTGCAGTCATCTGCTGCCTCAGAATCAAAGGCTCACCCAGGGAGGTCCTTTAGGACATATGGGCACCACTTGGGGAGGGTGGCTCTTCTACAGCATGGTGAGGAAGTGAAATTCAAACATGGCAGAGAGAGATAACTGCCTGAAGGCCACAACCTTTAAAATCACCTCTTGTTTATGCACACAGGTCAAACAGCTCTTTCTTCACAGTTATGGCTTAGATCATCACTAAGTCAGGCATTGTGCTGAAAACCCCAGTTGTCTCATTTATTTTAAGTAGTAATTCTGATAAGGCTGTGGTAATGCGGACCGCAGGAGATGCTAAAAAAACACACACACACATCAGCTCTGCTGAAAGTCAAAAGACAGGGTCAACTTTTAGAGAAGTGGTGGCTAATCAGCTGATCAGCAGATTGAACCCAGCAGAGCTGCACACCATTGTCATGAGGGAGTTCAAAGAGATTAATTTGCATTTGCAAATGTCCAAAAATCCCACACTGCTGCACAAACCTGCATCCTGTGATCGCAAGTCTTATTTGGTCACAATCAGTCTTTCTTTATGCACAACTGACTTCTATTGTACAGAACTGTGTTTGAATTTTAGAATTTCTTACAAAATTTAATCTTCTCTATTAACAACCATGGGAACAACAAATAATGTAATCCATCAGTTGTCTATTAAGTGATTTTGAAATTTTTCATAAACTTTATAAAAGTGCACACCATAGTTTTTAGTTACACCACAGTAGGAGTGTGACCTTACAGCTGAGCTAAGGCATATAGAGCAATGTATTATGTATGCAATAAATGCAATGAGCAACATTGGTGTTATCCAACCTGCCTGCGTTGTGCAGATCAGGATGCACTCTGCATGTTTAAAGGAACCAATTGAATTTCTTTGGTATTAGCGACTACTTATGCATGTTAAATAAATTTGTGCCAAATTTGGCCCCTGAGAGCCCATCTTCAGAGTATAGAGGGGAAAAAGGAAAATAGATTATGTAATCCTAGCAGCTTGTTCAAGGAACAATAAGTCACACTTTCCAAACTCCATCTGACAACACTTGCTTCAATATTTGTGAAGCTTAATGCAAAAACCTTCCAAGTCATTACATCCAACCTGAGGAACCTGCTCAAACACAAGCGTGTCTAAAAGCTGAAGAGTGTTTGATGGGTGACGACCTCAGTGAAGTGTCAAAAACTTCATTGACACCTTCATGAAATTGATTCCTTTATTGGAAAAGTTGTTCTTGGAGATAACAGAACGTTTTTTTCCACTATTTGGCTCCTTTTTGAAAAAGTATTTTGTAACTGCAGCAGACACAGTTAAGTAAAGAATAAAGGTACAGCTGGGTACAGGTAATGGCACTGATTCAAATATTATCTGTACCCAACCCTAGGTCTATATTAGGTTAGTGTAGCACAGGGCCGTTGCATTTTAGGAGCAGGTGACTGGACATTCCTGCCTGTATTAGGCTTGACAGTTTACTGTGGAGGAGTGCAGAGTTGGGAGAATTGCACTCGCTTATGAAGAGGGAGGGAGTTACACTGCCAAACAACTCTCCAACTGGAAAACCTCATTAAATCTTGCTTACCTGTAAGTTTACCTTACTACACAGCTTTGTTCCTGGCATCAGTAAATTCAGCCCAAACAACCCAGTTAATAAAGGAGACTGAACATTACAGTCATCAGCACTGTCAAGGATTTAGACTATGTACATTAATCCAAAGATTACCAGTCAGCAGCGAGAGATGTGCGCACATGAACACAAAAGAGGGCAGAAAAGGTAAACGGAGGGGAACGATGGCAAGGTGGGAGGAGAGGAGTTGCTAATGGCTTAAAAAGACAAAGCTGGCCTGTCACATACAATGCTCATCTGAACTGATGGCTGCCCCCGGGAGGGAGTGTCACGAACTGTCAGAGAGGCTGAGAGAAAGAAAGATGGAGGGAGCAAAGCAGAGACGGAGGCCTGGAAAAGGAGACATAAAAGGTTGAATGGTGGCTTACTTTTGAAAGACAAAAATCAAATGTAATAATACAATAAATGTAAGAAGCAACCAGGAAGTGACAGAAGAAAACAGAGACAGAAAACAGAAGAGTGAGGGCAATGGAGAACATTTAGGTTAGTGTGTGCATTCTTTGCTTGCCTGCGCCTCAGTAAAGGTCAACCGTTGATGCTGTGGCTCTGCCTGACAGATGTCTCAGTGAGGGGACAGGCCGGAGGGCAACAGGCAGCAGGCGCGCACACACACACACACACACAGACACACTTGCACACACTTATGGACAGGTGGAAGTGCAGAAATAACCCAGAAGTGCCTTTTTGTTTATTGGTTACATCTAATTTTACAAGTGCTGCGAGTTCCCCATTTATAGCAATCATCAGGTCAGCACACCTCAGTGAAGCCAAGCCTGAGATTCATGTTGACAACCTACTGTGGTTTCACTAATTCTGACACTAACGTGCAGAAGTGCAGCGAGAGCTGTTCCTTTTGTAGGAAATCCTCCTCTTTGTGGCATTTTGACAACAACTGACACCTCTCTCATTTCTCCAGAATGTCAACTCTGTCACAAGACACCCGAGGCCAAACGTCCCGGTCAACCCCTGACACACACACACACACACACACAGAGGACATAATCAAACACATTGCCTGGGGCTATTGCTCAGTTGTCACAGTGGTTTCTTGTTATTCGTGTGAAGCAGGGAGAGAAAGGGGTTAACGCCGTAAACTTACATCCACAAAAGCTCTTTTGTCATCTCAGTCCTCTACTAACAGCCCTTTCCTTTCTCCCCAGGCAAAGTGGCTTTGCCCCCGTGTGACCAGGAAGGGTAAAACCCCCCTCTTCCCAAACGCAACCCTCCTGGGCGACTACAGCTGAAGAGCAGTCAACCAGTGCTGCTCACACCATTACTCTGCTGTTAAATGACCATGAGGGTGGACTACAGGCGGCCTGTCGGATGGACAGCTACAAAAATCTGTCTTGCTTAACCAGGCAAGAACGAGTGGGTACGTGTGTGTTTGTGTACACATGTTGCAAGATCTCACCTAAAGTGTGTATAAGGGGGTCAAATTAGTGCAGAGTGCCCATTTCTCTGCCGAACACCTTTTCCCTCCAGTATGACTGCACACGTTATGACTAACACATAAACTATGATGTGCAGAAGAGGGGCGGACAGATGAAAAATCACAGGCCGAGCGAGCGGTGCCATTGTTAATGCACTCTCACAGACAGCGTGGTGCTGATTGGTGAAAGGGCTGAGGCAGCAGGTAAACGCAGGTCGTCATGTATTGATGTATTTATTGATGGGCCCTCTTTTTGTCCATTACACCCAGAGGTGCTGGGATGTGGTGCGTGGGCGTGTGTCTGGTTGCCACCAGTCCGGGAGACCATTAGTTCGCTGTGTCGGAATTCGAAGGGGAGTATCGACAGTCCAGCTGGGACAATCGATAGGTGCAGATCTCTCACTCCCCTCTGCCGTCTATAATAATGGGCCTCAAACACTGCTGCTGTGGGACTCTTGTGCTCTATCACCTCTCTTAGTGTATTCCAGCATTGTAATGGGAGAAAAATTAGCTGATGCTTTTGTGCAAAGAAAAGAAACACAGGTGAGTCAGCTGGACTTCAATGCTAAATTGATTGCTAATGTGAGAAAACTTGGACTTACTTAACTGCCAATCAAATAATGATGTTATTTTCTTGACTGTGTGCAAGTTATATACAGCTGTCTTGTCCTTTATTGATCTTAAATTCTATTTGCATGGGATTAGAATTACCTGGGGACACTGAATTTATAATTTAGGCAAATCCACCATCTGCATAATTTTAACAGTAAAAATTCCATCACAAATTACCCATTTTATTTGGCCAAACAAGGTTTTTTGGTTTTCCTGTGCCTTTTTTCTGCCATTTTCCCAGATGAGATTAATGATTTTGGATGCAAATTCTGAAGGTTCATTGCTCTTGTTCTTCAGGAAGCGGATATTACGCAGGGCCCTGACATATCCGGGGGATAATGTCAGCAAATTTGAGTAATAAACAGACTTCACCTATCCTGTGCAATGTGTCACATGAAAGACAGACCTGAGGTGAGGTAATTCCTAAGTCACATGATGTCCCCCGCTAATGCTGCTCCCACAGGAATAAAGCTTTTGTCATGTTCTTTTGTGTCCTGGTCTGATGCTTGTTGCTGCTCCCTGAGGCTGAAAGATGGAGGCCAGCTCAGGGTTTCCAGTGTGCGACAGCCAACAGGGCGGGACCTTGATTACCCTAGTACACCGCAATCATTGGACAGAACTCTTGGGACTATCCAATGTGATGTCACCCATAATGTGAAGTCATTTAGCAGGGAACAGCCAGATGTTATCTGGAATAGATTCTCCACTCTTTTTCTTGTCAAGTATTCCCAAGTAGAAACACTTAAGATGCTTATCTGCTAACAGGTTTGTTCTAGGATGAAAACTCATATTTATAGAGTGTGACAGAGTGAAAAATCAGATCAGAACAGCTTTACCATGTCTATTAAATGTTACTCCCGGCAGGAAAACTTCTCACCAAGGACACCCTGCAGCCCAAACTTCTTAACTTGAGGCAGCAAACATCAATGGTGATGCAACTAGTCACATTACTGCTGTTATCAGTGTTTGGTGCATTTCCTGACCTGCATTTCCAGTCGTAAGAACTGGACTTTAAGAGATCAGACATTTGGTTTAAAACCTGCATGGATAGAAGAGCAGCTTGCTCTTTGTTTCTCTGACACTACGGTGGCTGAAGTGGGTCAAACAGAGCTGTGCTCTGCCTGTGTGAGCTCCCTGTGGTTCAGGGGGAATTCCACTGGGCAGTGTGTGACCCTGAACACTGGTCTTCCTGTTTGACTGTGGTGATGTGCTCTGTAGCCAAGAGGAAGAGCAAAGAAAGACAGTTCTGTCTCAGAACGAGCTCATCTTGTCACACCACACCACACCACCAACATGAGTGTGACTTGTGTTGATGGTCGAGTTAGAGCCAACCGTGTGTATAGGTGTGCGTGTGTGTGTGTGTGTGTATTTGCGTGCACTGGTGTGCAGCTGCTGTCAGACAGATCAGTGATAACAATCTGGCTTTTAATAAACTCAGCAGGAGTGTGTATGTGTTAGTGTCTCCGTGTGTGCGTGTGTGTGTGTGTGGCTTGCTGAAAGGTCCTGGGCGTGTGATTGATGGGAGCTTTAGCACAGTAAACACATGCGCAGACAAAATTACTCACACACACACACACACGTACTGGAGGTGGGTGGAGAGAGGGGTGGTCATATGCAGCAGTTCTCAGCTAACATTATTCATCCTGTGTTCATCTGTGTGAGCTGAGCCCACCGTTCCCCCATATTGATGAGCAAAGCGGTGTGTATCAGTCCCTTTATTTACATGGCAACTCACACACATACACACACACACACACACACACATTACACAGCAGAGAATGGAGGCAATTTAGAGCGTTCTGCCTCTTCTTCTTTTCTTTTCTTTCTCTTTATTTGACTTCTTGCTGGAATTCTTGCATTTGTTTTTTGGATGATGGGGTGATTCAGAGTAAAGAAGGCTGGGAGAGGGCGGCTGAGGAGGAGAGAATGTACGGAGAGAGCAGGCAGGGAGGAGGAGAGGTTATTTTGGAGTCTCTGAACTGTAATCACCACCTACAGCTGCTTCCTCCCAGGTGCTCTAACTGGACATCAACAGAGAGGAGGGGGACTAGAGGAGGGAGAACAGCGAGAGAAGCCTGCTCTCTAGAGGAACAAGGAAAACTCATGTAGTAGAGATGCTGGTGTTAGTCTTGTTTATAATTAGCCAGAATTTCCATTTATCACCGCATAACTAACGTTAATGGCATTCTAATATCTGCCTGATTTTTTTCCACCGCAGACAAATTGCAGAGTGTTTCCGCGGATCTTCTGGTGAGCCCCTGCAGGCGAAGAGGAAGTTTTATCTTAGCAGTAGAAGGAAGTTAAAGGGGGCTATCACTGAGCTGACACAACACTTCCAGTACCTGACAGAGGAGACAGGATGGTGACTACTTTCAGAGGAAGCTATTCTGTCTGTGAATTATGCCAGACAGCATGTGACTCGCTCAAAAACAGCCAATGATCTGCAGATGAGAGCAAACAATCAGCTCCCTTTGGTCTGAGTGTTTTTTTTAGTCATTTATTCTCATTATGTGTATTTAGCTAAAACTGAACGAATAAATAAACTACCATAAGTTTATGTTTAAATCCAAACAGTTACACACAGTCTAACATATGCACAGTGTTAAATGTATTCTTAATCCACAGTGGGGTAATGGAGGTGCGTGTCAAGCTAATCTGATAACCTAACCCTGTTAACTCATTAGCTGGTTCACTTCATCCCAAGACTATGTAATGAGCTGATGAGTCCTGACTTCTTAATGTCCATCTGAAGTGGGTTCAACATGCAGGACACAGCGATGACCTGAGGTCTTGTCCCGAAATGGTGGAACTAATATCTTAGCAATTGGAACATGAGATCGTCTGCACATCCAAGTTACACAAGAAGAGGGACCTTAATGAAAGCATCATTAAGGATTGCAGGGTGTGGCTTACAAACATGCAAGTGTAGAGACACTCACAAACAACAAAAAAAAAGGAACCAACAGTGTATTACCGCTAATGTTCCACAGTGATTCACCAATGATGCATGTTTAAAAAAAAAACTTCCACTATGAGGCACAAACACAATCAATCAAATACCCAAGAGGCGCACCCACTCACAGTTAAAGGTGTTGCTGTGTGAAGCCTTTGATTCCAAAAAATACATCATACAGAGATTTACAAGTGTTACAGCAAAAGCTTCCAGAGTTGTGCGCCAAACTCGTTGCGTTCAAATAAAATCCCTCCATATGGAAGGTTGCGGGTGCGTCCTTGTAAGTCATCCACGGCAGCCTCCCATTATTGTCCAATAAAAGCAGTTGGCGCCATGTGAGCTGCACATGTCACCACCAACAGCTCCACTGTCTGCTGCATTTCCAGGCTGCACATAACGACATGGTGGATCCACCAACAAATTTGGATTAATAACACTGCCATAGTGAATACACCAACATCCAGTGCATACTGGATTATAGAGAGATAAAGAGTGATGGGGGATGGAAGCTTACCTGAAAGACAAATCAAATCAACAATGCATTCTCATATATAATGTATAGGAGGCAGTATGCCATAGTGTTTAACCGTGAATATTCTGCATAGACTTGTACTAAAGACAAAACACAACCAGCACAAGAAAAGTCTTAAGAAACTATTGTTTTGAGCCTCAATCTCTCCTACACCAGACATAACGATACATTTTTCTAAGTGGGAAAGCATTTTTACCTATCCACTGGAAAACCCTCACAAGTACACACAATAAAATGCCTGTGCACAGACACACCCCATAAAAGCATCAACCCATCCATGCATGAATAAAAAACAGCAGCCATGAAACAAAGAGCAGCGCTGAAAAACCACCAAAGGTTAACCGTGCAACACTGTCATCCTGTTAAAACCAGCGGTCTGAGCCTGGCCAAACAAACCTGGCTGATAAGCACGGCGGTGGCATCAAAGCCTTACAGATTATAGATTACCATCAAATCAGCACATGCACTGCTGCCATGAGCAGGCACCTGCTACTTTACTGTAATGCCCCTTATCCATGAAGCTGGTGATTAGGGCAGAAAAGTGTGTGTATGGGACTGATGTGGACCTTTATACACAATAGCTTTCTTAATAAGAGAGGTTCATGGAACAGAGGGATGATGGGTGATATGTGGAAAAGCTGGATTGTTTTTAAGCTCCCTGATGTTTGCAAGGCTCTGTGTGTGTGTGTGTGTGTCAATACAATTTTTTACACTAATCTGCAGGGTCAATATTCATTTCATCAGTGGCATCTAAATGCACGTGTTTATATTTTTGTGGCTATTTACCACATAACCCCACTGCCATGTTAACTGACTGTGATTAGTGTTCAGTGTTATTTTACATACAGAGTTACAGTGGCACAGTGCCAGCCTCAACCCTTCCAAAGCATACTGTCACAGTAGTGCAGTTTGCTGCCTTTCTGCCCCTGTCACTCTCCTCTGCCAGCAGCCGTGTGAGGATTAAAGGAAAATCCTGACCTCCTCATCCACCTCTCCTTAATTCCTGTGCTCATTTTAAATGGCTCCTCCAAAACTAACCGGCTGGATTACTTCTCAGGTGCGCACTCCCTCCCACCTCTTCCTAACATAACGGGACTTCACACTTGGTGTGTACACACTCAAACTGACACCCATACTGTCACACATTCCTCACTTAGACATTCATTCACATGCAAAGGTGCACTAACGCGCAAAAGAATCTCTCAGTTTCTTTAAGGCATCAATGATTTTTGTTCCCACCGGTGTCAAGCCCATTGCTCTGTGTATGTTAACTGATTAAGATTCAACAATGCAGTCCAGCGAGGGCTGAGAGAGAATGCAAAGTGAGAATGACAATTCACAGGATATGCTGATATTCAATTTACCTGCCCCACTCACTCACACACACACACGCACACACACACACACACTCCAACCCCCTCTTCACCCTCAAAATTCCACCAGCGGGGCAGAAATACTCGCTCCTGTCTATCTGCCTGCCGGAGTCGCTGGCGTAGCACTTTTCTTCATTTTCATCACCATTCTTAACCTTTATCTCATTCCTCTCCTCCCATCGTCTGCTGTCCTCCTCCCTTTATCTCTCCTTTTTTTCAAACAGTCTCCTCACAGGGAAACAAGGTTGTAAAGGTGGGAGATGCTGATATTGTTTGGCCCTTGAGTGTGTGTGTATGTGTGTGTGCATTTGTGTGTGTGCTTATGTGTG
>JAUZTA010000016.1:18767959-18799163 GCA_034780835.1 Ctenochaetus striatus | reverse complement strand
GCTGGTAATGAGCACTGTCAGAGTTGACATAAAAACCTCCCGCTCTGGGGCTGAATTCTGTAGTCAGACACAGAGAGAGAGGGGGAGAGACAGAGAGAGTGAGAGAGAGAGAGAGAGAGAGAGAGAGGGGTAAAGCAGGTTCTGTCTGTGCTGTGTTGATCTTGGGACATCCTGTAAATTAACCATTGAAATTCCCAGTCAAATTTAGCTGTCTTTTGGTCATTTGCTTAGTATTTGCCCCAGCCCTAGATTCTGATATGTAGTACTAGAGAAAAGGGAACATGTGGTCATAGGAGAGGTTGAAGTTCTAGGTATATCATGCTGACTCAAGTGACTGCTTTTGCATATAATTCCCCTCATACCTAGAATGGATTACACCATACTTTAGATCTTAATACTTCATGTCAAGTATTTGGAACAAAGTTCTATTTAAACGCAGTCTGCTTTCTGATTTGTGACTGCTCAGTTAAAAATGAAGGGTCTTGCCCTCAATGTGAAGTTGTGTGCTTATGCATCTGCAACCTGAAATAATATTAAATTTGCTCACCCTAAAATCACCTTGAATACTTTTTTTTTTTTTTTACAGTTTTTAACATGAATGCAGTTTCATTAGACAAACATCAGGTATTCTGTGTAGTTGTCCTCCAGTTTTCTTCACAATAAGCATTTTTCTGTCCATCCCCATCCTGACTCATTAGAATCATCTTGTTTAGAATGGAGTTCTTGCTGTGTTGTCTGACTTGAGTGCAGGCAGCACAAAAAAACAGCTTCCGCATTCCAACATTGCGTGTCCTGGACTCCCATTTCTCAATAATTTATCCAGACAACTAGAATGATTATTCTATGAATATGCACTAAAAATTCCTTTCTTATGCTCTTTCTCACCGAGTTTGTGTATGTCGGTGTGTGCTCGAGTGTGTGTGCTTGTGTGCAAATGTGTAGCTGTGTATATGCAGCTCTTTTCCCCCTGAAACAAAGGAGGTGTCAGAGCGAATTAGCCCCCCTACGACTGAACGCCCAGAGAGCTTAGAGATGCACCACAGGTTCTGCTGAGTCGCACATGAGCCGCGGTGTCTGCCTCTTACTCTCCGCTCCCCCCGCTCACTCGCCCCCTCTCTACTTCTGAGTTGCTCTAACAAGGTTGTTGGAAGAGGATAAGGCGTGTTAAATGAATAATTTACACAGAAGAGCGCTCCTTATTTATTTAATACGGCTGGATCTGACTGAGTGGGCAGCCTGCGTCCCCAACTGCCGAGACGCTGGATAAACGAGCGCTTGCTTGGCTTAATGGAGGGCCAAAGCGACAGGCATTTAGAGAGAAGAGGAAGGTGCATAAGAGAGAGTTTGTAAATTGTGTGTGTGTGTGTGTGTGTGTGTGTGTGTGCTTGTGAAACAAGTCTTGCAGACCCCTGTAAGTGTGTGAAACCTGTGGCCGCTGAATGTATGTCATCATTGCACCATGTTAGACTTTGTTCCCTATAGACAGATCATTGCAGAGAACCTTTACTTATTTGCTGCCTGGAGTTTATTAAATAATGCTTTTTTGAATGAATAAAAGGAAAAAAATATATTGTGGACACCTTTTTTTGATGCTGATATGCAGAGCCCCGAATTTGTCAGTTATAAATAGAAAAGACACAATGGAACTGAAAAACCATATTCATAGACATTAAATTTCACATGTTAAAAAAGGTAAATTTTTAAAGGTTCTTTTTTAAAAACAAAGTTTGTTCCATTTTAAAATGAATAATACTCATGTTTTTCTCACATTACAACATTAAGATGAATGTCTGCTGAGTTGTCACCCCCCACCCCCCTTTTAACCAATCATATTTGCCCTCAGCTTCCCAGGAGGCCAACCAAATGCCAGCAAGTTAATTATAATGTCATGATAATTAGAGTTTTTAATTATCAATTGGATTATTTAACAGTTTAAAGATTCATTCATTTGTTATTTTCAGAGTGGAGTTTGCCTGTTACAGAATTTGCCTTGTGATTGTTTTTCTTTTTTTTTGCAATAATTTTTATATTTGATGTCTCTGCAGGGGGAGTGTGGAGAGGGGGGGACAGGACCACATCCCAGGCACCACCCAGGAAGAGGAGGAGTGAGGGAGCAGCTTAGGAGGAAGGATAATCTAATCGGTAAACACCTTTTGATCGAGCATCAGTTGTTTTTATTATAAACTAGCATAAAGTTGATGGATCAGATTCAGTTAAATCAAGTTTTAATGCACCAGAAGTAAGATAATTCAAAATTTAAAAAAAAGCTAGCATACCATGTACATAGTGGACACAAAATACGTTCAAGTGAATTATGAATCAAATGGAGGAATAAATACTATACACAACAACATGAATAGTAACTAAGAAGTTTCTTAGGTGGTCACAAAAAAGATATGCACTCCCTTTTTTTTCTGTTTTCTTTTTTTAATGGCACTTCAATCCGACATTGCACTCGAGGGAATGAAACTGGGTTGTGGGTAAAGTGTCTTGTGTCTGGGAAATAAAGGGCGTATTAGTTTCTGTCATCATGTTTGCAAAATTTACTGCATGAGAGACAGTGGGAGTCGTGGGAGTGGAGAAATATGTTTGTTCTAAAACAAAAGCAAGATGAGTGAATGTCAGTCTTGTTCAATAATTAAGCATCAGTTCTTGTTTTCTGATGCTGGAGGGGGAAGAGAGGACTGTTCCAACCAATCAGGCTCTGACCAAAATCCTCAAGATCCTCTCTCTGACATCTGGTTTGTCTGTTTCCCCGCTCTGTGTCCTCCTCTTCTTCATCCTCTTCCTCTGGACATAGGCAGCCCAACTCTATGTGCGTATGTGTGTATGTGTGTACATGTGTGTGCGTGTCTCCCAAGAGAATGAAATCCCACAGCTCACATTGACCTCATTATAAAAATAGCTCATTTATCCAGCCATCACATTTCCCTCCATTTCCCCTCTCCTCTGCAATCTCTTAGATATATCCTGATCCTCTCTACCTTCCACTTTCCCCTCTCTTTCTCCTCATCATTGTGTGCAGGACTTAACGTGAGATTAAAAGCTTATGCAAGTCCTTGTAACAGCAAGGTTTTCCCTGCACCTGTCATTACCAATCTGGGAGTAATCTGGGATCATAAGATGTCTTTTAATCATGAAACATCTCTGAGTTATAATAAGGACAGGCTTTACATTATCTGTTAACATTGTCTCTTGTTATGATAGTTTCCACCAGTTTTTCCCTGAGCATTCTCTTCTCTCTCATACCTGATCCAGCGTCTCTCTTCACCTACTCTACTAGTGTGCTGAAATCCGCCCATTAGAGTGAACAGCACTCACGTCTGGTTGATTTAAAAGCAGCATCAGCGATCGTAACGATCCAAGACTCACTTTGATCCTGCCAGTCAGTGTTTCCTGTGGTTTTAATAACCCAACAAAGACACCTTAGCAGATACCCAATTTATAGACTCTAGACAAAGACAGACACAGGCAGATAGACATGGCAGATTAAAATGATCAAGAATAAGAATAAAATGAACAATCACAGTGTTTTTATTAAAGCTCTGTTTTACAGTTTGCATTTTACAGCTAAACAGGTTGTTACCAGTGAAAGCTGTATAGCATAAGCAGAGCACTTTTAGCTGCCTAGCACCCCACTGGAGCAGCTACGGATATCTGCAAAAGTGATAATAATGAAATAAATGATTATAGATAACATTTACTGTGGTTCACAGTTTTAAGAGTTTATGGTGGGTCATTTATTTTGTCACTGAAGTTTTGTAATCGAGAGGAAAGAATTAAAAAGTTGCTAATAACACTGAATGTGCACACTGGCACTACAGACTTGGATAGTGTAGTAGCATAACAGTTTTTTATAATTCATTAAACCAAAAGAGTTATTTTATAGGTAAGTTGTTTTCAGCTCATCTTCAGTCATGCATGACAAAACACAACCCCCCCAGTTCATCTGAACAGAGCCAGTTCAGCAGTTAAGCAGAGACAGCAATGAAAAGGGCTTCAGCACAATAGTTAAATCACTCTTCTTAAAACCTCCAGACTCTTCACAGAAAGAGTAATTTTATCATTGTAAACAGACAATCAAACCTCACAGAAACAATATTTACCTTCATCCAAACTGTCTTGGTACCCTCT
The DNA here is from genome assembly GCA_034780835.1 of Ctenochaetus striatus. Classification (NCBI taxonomy): domain Eukaryota; kingdom Metazoa; phylum Chordata; class Actinopteri; order Acanthuriformes; family Acanthuridae; genus Ctenochaetus; species Ctenochaetus striatus. Next base: position 18,795,029 of record JAUZTA010000016.1, on the reverse strand, counting down.
TTTCACTGTTACAACAACTACAAACTCTGGTTTGGTTGAAAATAAACCCTTTACTCAGATTTAGCTTTGATAATATTCGGGGGGAGTAGGAGGTTGGTCAGAATCCCAGAGGCAGCAAGGGAAAAACATTTTGTAGAGTGAAAAAAAAATTCACATCTTTTTTTGGTCTATTAAGGTTTTATTTTAACCAAACCAGAGTTGGTGGTTGTGGAACAGTGGCAAAATGAACCAGGACAATTTGGCTTTGAAAGGAGAAATATAACTGATGTTAATCAAAAAGAATCTTTCCCTTTCAATGTAAAAGTCTGCGTCTGTGGGGATCCTTTCCACAAAAACTATACTCCCTTATAAAACAGTACATAAACATGATGATGGTGCTGTCGCCTGTTTAATGACAAATATCAAAATGTCAGTTTTAAGGCATTAGCATGTTTTCTTTTCAGGTTATGAGTTGAAAAATGGAAAAAAGGTACTGTCTGTTTCACAAAGACTCCCAACACTGAAAAACTTTCCTGATAAAGAGCCAACCTGGGCAAAAAAAATAATAAAACAAAATAAAAGAAAAACTTTGGAAAGGAATTATTCTTAAGTGTAGCCTGTACTTGTAAAACAAAATGTCCCACTCTGTAAAATGTGGTTGAAATACAAGGAAGAGAAGCATATCAAAGCCTCATAAAGATCTTGTGCTGGATTACAATTGTTAATATCTTGCAGTGGAAAAGGTTTATGAGTTTTAAGTCCTCATATTTGTGACTGCAGTTCTGCTTCCTTGTCAAACTAAATATAGGTCATCTTGAAATTTATTCTAAGAAGTGATTTAAAAGATAATACAATTTAATTGTCAAAGTCAGCCTACTGCCTGTCAAATGAAATCCTATTTTTGCTTGAACAGTACTGAGTCACAACACCTGTAAGTGTACTGTTTTTGTTCACCTCTTTGTAAAATTACCTTTTCACCAACATATTGAGCAGCTTGTTCTGCTGAAAAAGGCCTTCTCACGTACAAACAATAATAAGCTGTCTCGCATTGACCTGCTTTCAGAAGCCCATGCTCACCTCCACAGGAGAAGAACCGTCAGGATCATCTGCATATTCTTTTGATCTTGCACCGGGTCTCTAGGAGCACGTCATTAAGGAAGTTTGCACGACGTTTCCTCTTCCTCTCATCGTGGCTGAAGCTCCACCACGTGCCTCCTTCTTTGCTAGTGCCCTTAACTCCATGGAAGCCCCTTCAAAGTCCTCTACCCTGCTACCGCCCTTCGCTTCAAAGCCGACCTAAGTTGGGTTGAAAGCCAAAACCACTCTTGTCTGTCCTTCACAGCTAAGCTGACATGTTTGTGTCTGTGTTGTGTTGCCCTTGGGGTGGGTTACCTCCACCCCACCCACCCCCCTCCATCTCATCTCTTCTCCTCCCCACCTTGCTGTTTATCTGTCTCTGGGCTCGTCACGTCCCTGAACCTGCTCTAATTAGCATCCCACACAACACTGTTTATTTACTCAGGTAAAGAGAGAGTAGGAAAAAGGGAGAAAGAGACAGAGAAGGCTGGGAAAATGAAGAGAGAGAGAGAGAGAAGGAGGGAGGGCTGGGAACAGGAAGAGAGGAAGAAATGATTCAGAGAATCAAAGAGCTATGAGACTCTCTCGTAGCGGATGCAGGGGGTAATGATAGTTAGAAAAAGACATGATGCAGAAGTCGAGAAAGTGAGAGACGAATAACTTTCCCGCCTCTCCACACCTCCTCTCTGCCTTTTCCAGCGTTTCATCTGAGATGCAGAGTGCCTAAAATTAGCTGGCAGCTTCCTTCCTTCCAGAGTCCCCATTAAAGTTCTCCCATTGCGATGAGTGATCATTAAGGTGGGACCGGGAACGCAGGTGTTTTCTTAGTGTCCCAGTCGAGGCTGCAGTGGCGCCACTTTTCCTTGGAAGGGCATACATGAACAAAAATTCTTTGCAATCACATATGTGAAAGTGTTGATTCGTCTGCACAGGTTTTTAACTGATAAGTTTACGTGTACCAGTGCAGTTATGCAACATACATCAACTCATGCAGTTTTATAGCAAGTAGATCATTTTGACTTGGTCATTTTATAAGTAGCTCGCAAGCTGAAAAAGTGTGATCGCCCCTGTTTTAGATCAAGCTTCTTACACTCTGTAAGTCTGCTGCTTAAAACATGAGAACAAACTCTTATTACATCTCTAGGAATGCCATGTAGTGCCATGTCATGATAAGTGTAGCCTTCATTTGAAGTAAAAGCAGCTTGATGTTTACTTTTGTTCTTGCACAACGGAACAATTTGTTTGTTTCCGGTTAGATTGACTGTGTCCTTTTTGAGTTCACCATGTTTTTATCTGCTTCTGCCGCGGTACACAAGGACACCTTGTGTGTACTTTTATGTCATACGTCCACCAGTATCCCCTTTGTGAGTGTGCTATCTACTGTATGCCTGTAGCAATCTTAGCAGCATGTCATCATTTCCTGCCTTTTTACTTTCAGTCACTCCACGGAATGAACTTACAGCAACTTACTGATATATTACTGCAAATTTCTAAGATAGAATATTTTACACTGCCTATACCTTTTACCAACTTAAATCTGGCTGAGTAGCATTTTAAAATGCTCGTCGTAATGTGCTGTAACCGTGAATTCTGTTGTTTACAACCAAATACTAACCCTCCATCACCAGATTTGGTCTTGAGCAAAGCCTAATTGAATCCGTCCCTTCTGCATGAGTTTTATTAGTGAGAATTTTAGGAACATTGTAACTTGTGAGTTATTGATGTTTCTGTTTCTTACGCATTCCTTGACACATATCGGTTGTCACATCCCTTCACCAACAGCCCCCATCCCTCCCTTATTTTTTTTTCTCCTCCATCTTCTTCCATTTTTCCACCACTCTTTAGTGCTGTTTGACCTATTCACAAGGGTCCAAATGTCACAGCAGAGGGAAAGGTCAGGTAAAGGTTTAGTGTTGAGCAAAGTCTAGATGGCTAACAGAGTGCTGGCTGCTTGAGGGGGGAGCACGTCAACACTTGAGACCTTGAACACACACCTCAACATGCGCGCACACACTCCGACACACTGCTGTCACCTCCACTCCACGTGGACGCCACTCAGCTCTGAGCCGGCAGCCATGTCGCCTGTGTGCATGCAACTGTAAGTGTGTGTCTGTGCGCACCGTCTTATGCTCATTTGGTTCATCTCTGAGCGCGTATGATTGAAGACGTTACTGCTTCCCGGGGATGACACATGGCCTTGTTGGACATTGGGTCAAAGGTCATTGGCTGTTAGGGCTTTACAGCATCCTGCCTTCAAAGGGCAGAACCTCGTTTTTTATTGAGGGTCCAGCATGTCTGTAGTGACCATTTCTGAATTCTTAAACCCTTACACAATGAAGATCTGAATCTTTAGAATATTTACTATATACCTAGAAAACAGTTTAAGTACAAATGAAAAGTATCAGTGAATTTTATTTTAAAGATGCAAGTCAATTGAAGCAAAGACCCAGCATGCTCTCAAAGAGGAACGGCAGGTTAGCAGTGGGATTTCTATATCGATTCATCTGCATCCACATGCAGCGCAGAGCAGCGGGATCCTAATTGGAATGGATTTCTCCCTTGCATTGATTTGCTCAGGTGACAGTGGATGACATATGGTTGTGTGTTTGCGCGCATGCCATGAATACCATATGGCGCTGCAATGTTCTCTCATGCAACACCTTTCTATGTGTTGTCCGCTGTGAAGGTAAAAGAAGCAGCTGGATGCTACCAAGTCGGCACGTGTGTGTGTGTGCGCTGCCTCTCTCCCACGACTTGGCCTTCTCATTTAGCGGAGCTCTGAGATGAAACAAGGACCTCTGCAAACACTGATTTGATTTTCCCCATGACCGCCTTCGCTCCAGACCCTAGCTCCCCTGCACACCCACACATACGCACATGTACACCTTAGCCTGGAGAGCAAAGATGAACAGTTAGCATGCATGCAGGAAGAAGCAATCGAGCACAGATAAAGCTTAAGTTCACTCAGGAGGAAAAGACTATGGAATGATCTAATTTCTTCTGAGACTGAGAGATTTACAGTGTGGCTCTTTATTGTGTTTTTACAATGGCCTGTAAAAGAGAGAGAGATTTTTAAAAAAATTTTTTTTAACTACCTTGCAGAATCTCTCTAATTTACTAATCCCACATTGTGTGTGTGTGTGTGTGTGTGTGTGTTGTTTAATGGAGGGAGGAGGTCGGCGAAAGATGGCCGCTGGACATGGCTTCTCACAGCCGGCTGGCCCCGACCCCCCGTGATTTGCCCTCTTATCTAGCCCAGATCCTGGCCTTTCATCTGGGCTAAAACCTGGGGGAGCTTGGCCTCTGCTGGGTTTTTATCCCTCCCTCCCACACACACTACACAAACACAAACATGCACGCTCACACACTCACACTTCATTCCAGACCCCCTCCATCTCCAGGCTCTATCTTTGAGTCCCAGATGAGCATTGCTCTCACCTACAAGAGAGATAACTAACCTCACACTACTCTGCTCCCTCCTCTGTTTTCCTCAAACCACTTCAGATTTGATTTTTTTTTTAAACTCACAACAAAAGAAAATGAAACTACTTTCTTTTTCCTTTTGTATACTGTCAACAAAGAATGTTTACAGACTAAAATTTTCACACGTGGGTGTTTTTTAAAGTTTAGCTTAAAAAAAAAAGGGCTAGGTTGTCTTGTGACTTTGTCTTGGCCATAGGCTGCAAAGACTGGGAGCAAATTGCAGAACTCCGCAGTTTAAACAGTGGTTACATCAAGTTTGACAAAATGGAAATCAATGAATGCATCAGGGTTGCGACCAAAACAGCACTATCCTTGTTTTGACATTTCACAGAACAGTGTTTTCAGCTTTTACTAAATTGTATTACTGGCCAACAATGGGCAGGTTGTTTTGGCTGGGTAGCCAATCAGTCTTGGCTGGACCACCTCTACATGGGATCCAGGTCCAGGTTTGAGGATGTGAGTCGAAGTTTGTGTGTGTAGTGTGTAGCTTCTGCAGTCCATGTTATTCCGTTTCATTCCATTCCAGGTGGATGCCTGGCTCATCCCCAATATGCCCTCCTCCTCAACCCTGACCTGCTTCCAGCATAAACAGCAGATCCTCACCTTTCACCTCTGTGGCTTTACCTGATAATCTGTCTCTGTGGATCACCCCCATCCTTTTTTTCTTCTCTTTCCCCCTCGTTCTCTCAAATTCTCTCCAGAAACCAGGTTTTTGCATCATCCAAGCCCTGAACTCTGACCCAAGTCAGATTAGAATGGTAGGCGTTTCAAATCCAGCAGCAGATTGAGTAGCATCTGTGACCTCCCTATAAATTTTTCCTTTTGCCCTGCTGTGCAATGCCCCCTTACAATCAGGACAAATCTAGCCAGAGCTCGCTAACAATTATTTACACAAAGCCGAGGGCATTTTCAGGCACTTAGACAAAATCTTGGTTAATGGGCTAATGCATGTTTCCTGAGCCATGTAGACAAAATTCATAAAGTTGAATTACATTGCTTGAAAATTATTTAGACCCCTTTACTTTTTGCTTACTTCACAATGATTCAGATTTAATAGGTGAAATGTTCTTTGTCCATTAGTCCATACACAGTTACAATGGTGGAAACATGTTTTTAGAAATGTTTGCAAATTCATTAAACTCAGAACATGACAACAGAGAATTGCAGTTGATTAAGCATGATTTGACAAGATTATTTGGTAATTATAGCCCATAATTCAGAGCTTTTCGAAACCAAAAACCAAGCCATGAGGTCTGAGGAACCCTCTGTAGACCTCTGCAATCACATTGTGTTGACAGATTTGTATTGGCATGTGTTTAAAACAAGTCTAAAGCTTTGAATGTTTCTTTGAGCACAAGCTAACCTACCAAGACTGGTCCTTGACTCCAGAGAAGAAAGTGTACTGTCCAGCCAAACTTGGTAATCAGGCGTAAAGGGCCTTGATCACAGAGGTGACCAAGAACAACTCTGACCACTCCAACAGTGCTAAACTGTTTTCCAAAAATGGAAGAAACCTACCACCGAACACGTCCCTATTAAAAAGAAAATATTTTTTTTACCAAAGCAGCATGCTGTTAATGAATTTAACAACTGTCAACTGTAAAATGTAAAAAAAAAGATAGATGGATTTATGTCATAACAGCACTGTCGTACCCTTTGTTTTATTTCTGCCTTTCACCAGTGTTTCTGCTGGGTCTTGCCCATTATGATTACATACAGATTGAAAAGTGTGGCTCTTAAGCATTTGTAGTTGTTTTGCTTGTTTTCCAGACAGTTTCTCTCTTTCCTCTGCCTCTCACTGTCCTTGAATATCACAACAACCCCCCCTGAGGAGAATTGAGGATGATGATAAAGCTAGTTGTCCACCAGTGGTACATCAAGAAGTGAATGAACCCCTCACTTCTCTTCTTCTCTCCCTTCTTGTCTTCACCTGTTCTCTGCTCTCTTCCATGTGACTGAACTACAGAATGGAGTTGTTAACACGCTGATTATGCAGATGACAGCCCACACTGAGAGGAGTATCCTGAACTGTGAAGCAAAGTGTTAAAGGAGAGGGTTCATATATTGAAGAGAGGAATAATGGAGAGAGGATAGTAGGCCAGAAATGTGTAGCCTTGAGTGCTTTTTCAAATAGTAAAATTGGTTGCCCTGCACCAGCAGAAGAGACTGTGTCATTGCCCCTATCTGTAGTGAATAACTAGATGTGGCCTGAAGCTGCATCATCATCACAGACACTCACCTGTTGTATCAGAGTACATCCTGTAGTGCAGCTCAGAGAGTATGAGTGTGTGTAAAGCCAGCAGCTTCTGTGCCTCTAGAGATCAGTGCGAAGCTTTGATACAAAAATACCTGCTGTTGTAGGACCAGTTATAGATACAGTTGGTCTAAGCAGCTTTTATTACCACTGTCAAACTCTCTCCCATACGAATTAGGAAATTAAGCCTGACTGTGAAAGCTTTTTTGTAGTAATTGAACTGAATGTCATTGCTGTGGTTCTGAAAGGGTTTGAAATGGCTCTTTATAATGCACTCCAGGCCTGTTTTGGACTGTCCTATTGATGTACAATTTTGAGGATTATTCAGTCCTTGGAAACAATTTGAAATAAAAATGTGGTTCAACTTCTCATCTGGAGCCATCAGGTCACAGTTTTGACGAGCGTCCAATACTTCTTTTATGACCAAGTACCTGGAAAACTAATGACATTCCAGTTTCAACTGCACTTCGTGCTTAGTGCTAATTAATGAATTTTAGCATGCTAACATACTAAAGTACTAGAATGCAGGTACAAGAACACTGGATCTCAACTGTTAAACTCATGACAATGGCGGTTTCCAGAGCAGTAAAATTCTGTATGTTATTATTTTAAACTTTTTAAATCTTTTACTTATACTGAAAATCCTAGGTGCTATTTTATTTTGTCAACGGCAAAACCTCAAACAGTATGAGCCCACCAACACAGACAAAAAACAGCCCTGTATCAAAACACATCAGCTTAACAGCCTGCTTATATGGTCTCACAAAGATGCTTTCAGGGTTGTATACTCTTCTTTGAATTAAGTAAAGCAACTAAATTTCTTATCAGAAAAGATGTCACCACAACCATAAAAAGATGATTTATATAGATATGTACAAAACTGTGGCTTTTGTGTAATTTATACTAACCTAAACAGTTTAACTGACCTCCTTCCTTGCTTTTTGTGTGACATTCCACATTCCCAGTGATACAGTCATTAAGCAAAAAGTCCCATACTTCCTCCTGCAAGATACTTGTCAGTGTGGGATTTGTTTGTGACAGACTCTTATCAACACAGCAATTTAAGAGAAGTACCAAATGGAAACATCAGATTAGATGTGTGATCAATTGCTAATCACATTTGCATATGAATAAGCTAAATTGTCTGAATAAGGTTTGTGTTTCGCAAGTGCTTCTTGCATTGTAGCTAATATCCTTAAGATGATGATGATGATGGCGATGATGATAATGATAATGTGTAGCCCTAGAAAGTGTTTAGATGGCTCACAAAAACATACCTGATGTCCTCATAACAGGACCATTTTGCCAAAGCACTGTTCCTGTATTTCCTGGTGGAATGAGATTAACAGTTTTAGCAAAGCTAAACTAATTTTTGCACTAAGCTACTTGGTATCAGGTGACGTCTGCTGAGTCGTCTGTCATAAAAGAATTACAGCCCCACTGGCTGCTTCTCCAGCTGTTGATACGCACCTTCCCCCTCCCCCCATGTCTGACTGCAAACTTAAACATGGTAGAATTAATTGCTAAGCATTGCCTCTATCCCACATTCCCACTTTCTATGGCCACATAAAATGCCCAGAGGAGCACACATCCCACGGTTTTATTCCACTCGGTGTTCAGCCAAAGTCACAGTCAAACTGGAGTCAACTATCCACACAGAAAAGGAATATCTCCAGTTTTATGGAGTCGTAATGCGGTAGGGGCACTGTATAAATAATCTCTCAGCACAGAAACACTTCCAGCTGTTAAACAATATGCCCTTTGCAGTTTTTCTTCTTTTTCTTTTTAAATGCATAAAGGTTCTGGCCCAAACTGCTTTGAAAATGAATACTGAGGGTTTTTTTTGTGTTGAGAAATTATGCTGTTGAATATTTGCCTTTTGTGACAGCAGATTGTTGCACTTTATGCTGATTAGTATTACAGAGTGGATCTGGAACTCTGCCTGTATCAAACGCTGCTATTGAAAGTCAGGTCATAATGTGAAATTCAAACCTCAGAATCTGTTTACAATTAGGCCCTTTGAAGCATTCCACTGTAATCTCTCCCTCCTTGTGATATAAAGATACAGTATTGATATAAATGAAGGGAATTTTTCCTTTGTTTTTAAAGCCATACCTGTGGCTTTTGATTGATGGATGGAAACTGTATGGTAGATTAAGATAATGTAGACCTGTTTTAAAACCTCACTCTGAGGTTATAATTTCCCCATAGACTTGCGCAGTATTTTGTATCAACACAGGATGGTGATCCACAGAGTTGAACGCCTTATCCTTTTAGGATAACCGTGAAACAATGTTTGTGAACAGGGGATAATAAAGTAAATCCAGGACTGTTTTCAGGGGGCATCCTTGTTGCCTTTGGCCAGGTTGCAGTGCTGGTCAGTGAAGGGGGAGATGAGAGGGGAGCCCCTCTTCATCTGGTAAAGATCCTGCCCTTGGGCAGCTTTCACGCTCCACTGGCTTATCCTTCCAGGAAGTGTGTGTGTGTGTGAGTGTGTATATGTATGTATGTGTGTTGGAGTGGGGGGGCGGGAACCCCCGCAGAGCCCCAGCATGTACCACGACTGCATGCAGAGCCCAAATCAAAAGGGGCAGTCTGTCCTTAGCCTGAAGGGGAGTAAGTCTGCTGTGTTTGACCAGAGTGACATAGGTAATATGACAGCTTGTCACACTTGTGCAGATGCCTGTATTTGTGACAGTGTATGTTTGCTTCTGTCCTTGTGTTGTCAGTAATGACACCATTAAAAAAAAAAAACTGAGGAAGTCATGCAGCCATTTCAACTTTTGCTCTTTAAAAATGTTAGATCAAACTGATTCCAGACTGCAGTTATACACGCTGTTGCAATGTTGGCGGTTATTTTTTAATGAATGTGGAAACTTGATTGTAGGCTGTCGGGGCTAAAAGGACAAGTCAATGCTGGAACGGCTTGCTAGTCTTAGTGCAGTAAGTAATAAAACTTTGTTTCTTTTGTTTCTACTGTTTCAGTTGGTAGCCAGTGAGTCCAGCCCTTCAGATGAAGAGCCTTCAGTTCCGAAGCATTGCCCCTAAGGCTCCAGCCGTGGTGCCCTCCCCCTCCCCCGCGGTCCTGTCCTGCCAGCCCTCCTCTGCCCTCCCTGAGGCTAGCACAGCCTCCAGCCCCAAGTCCATCATTGTGCCCACTCAAAACTATGCACTAATGCAAATAGCTGGTCAGGATGGCACTTTTTCTCTGGTGGCACTGCCCCCTTCTGTTTCCTCTCAGACACCACAGCAACAACAGCAACAAACCCAGTCAATTCAAAAGAACCTCAAGTTGCCCATTCCTCGATACCAGCCAATGAGAAGCAAGGGGACCACAGAAAAAGTTAAATCAGCACCACTAGCTGCCAGGGTGAAAGTAGCCTCTAAGGTTGCTGTTACAGCACAGACCAGATCAGTGGGGTGTGCAACATCAACAGTTATGAAGAAGAAACAACAGGAGTCCAAGCGCACAAAGGAATTCTTGGTACCCAAAGAGGAGCCTTCAGAACAAGTAATTCTGATTGACCCAGCCTCCTCTGACATATCTGTCACAGCTCTACTCCCAGACAATGCCGTCCTGTACCCAGGTTCTCAGTTAGAGAGAGCTCCAGATGGCTCTGAAAGACACACCACAACTGGCCTTATTCAGAACCTCCAATACCCCTCTGCTGCTGTACAAAGCTCCCCAGGCAAATCTCCAGAGGAAAGTAAGACTACAGTGAGACTGTGCCAATCTAAGCCCACTGCATCCCAACCCCAGAGCAGTATCACTGTACTCTCCCCAGCCATCTTCAGCAAAGCGGTCCAGATTATCCCAACCCCACCGAAAGGTAAACTGCCCATCCTGCCCTATTCCAAAATGAAGAGTGCTCTCATGCCAGCCACCAAGCTTAGCAATTTGTCCCCAGAGAAGAAAGGTTACACTCGTCAGACAGGACTTAGCAGCCCCGTAGATCCTACGTCCAAGAACCTTGAGACAGCTGAGGCCTTGGGTCACAACCAGGTGCCAAACTCCACTCTAGAGCCCAATGCCAAGACCCCGCTCATGCCTCTGCTGGGAACCCTCCAGAAACCACCTGGCAAAAAGAGGGGGAGGAAGAGAAAGACAATGGAAGACATCTTGGCATTTGAGGCCAGAAAGAAAAGGTCCTTGTCTTTCTTCCGTAGAAGGGTTCCAGAGAAACCGCCAGCAGTTGTTCCAGGCTCCAAGCAAAAGGAGGTTGATATTTCGAAGAAGTACCGCAGCATCCGACCCAAGCCCATGTTGGTTATGGAGACAGTTCCTCAATTGGTTAGTTTGCCCGCCATTACCCCAGATAGCCAAGAACAGGAGCTTGTACTCAGTCATCAGCTCCCAACAACTACCACAACAAAGGTCCTGGACTGTCCACCCCAAACAGCCCCAGTAACCCTACACCTGAGAGGCGCCTCCCATCCAAGAGTGTTTATAGGCAGTCGTCCACTCCACCGTTGCCCAACCTGCAGCCGCTGTTTCCAGTTTAAGCATCACCTCCAGAGCCACATGAACAGTCACACCAACAGCCGGCCCTACATTTGCCCAGTTTGCCGGAAAGCATATGCTCACTCTGGCAGCTTGAGCACCCACATGAAGCTTCACCACTCTGAGGTACGACCACGTCGGTCCCTTGGCTGTGAATTCTGCGAGAAAGCCTTTGGATATGTCGGGGTTTACTTCAGTCATCTGAGAGAGGTCCACAAAGTGTTGTTGACTGTAGAACCATCCATCAGTCATCATGAGGATGATGTATCTGTAGAAGGGTAAGATTCTTATCTAATGAGATAACTTGTGAACACATGTACCTAGATCATTGTGACCATCACCTATAAGCAGGTTTTCATGCACATATGTCAGCATATAGAGGAGATGGCTTAACATAATGATTGACGAGGCAACTTTTTCCAAACAGTTATAACAAGGTATAAATCAGTATTATTTTTGTATTCCTCATCAGGGTCAACTCCCTAGCGCAATCAGATGAGCCGGATCATGAAGACCCCGTGGAGCTGCAGATCAAATGTGGCCGCTGCCAGGCCATCACTCCCACCTTTGCTGACATGAAGATGCACTTGCTGTATGTTCATGGGGAGGAGGTTCAGGTTCGTATTCATGACAGTCAACCCTCCCGTGGTGGCCGCGAGGCTGAGAATGAGCTTGTAAAACATGCTGCCCACTACTGGAGACAGCTCAACGAAAAACGTAACTTGGTCAAGTGCGGCAGCTGCGACGAGGAGTTCTTCTCCTTCTCCAAGCTTAAGAGGCACATAATGTCCCACCACCGTGCAACGGAGGGGGAGGTCAGTGGGACCCTCTCACCGCCAGATAGCAATGGAGGCCTTGGGGTCCTTGCAGCAGGTGCAGCCTTTAATTGTGTGCTTTGCAGCGTGGTATTGGACACTAAAGAGGAAGTTATGGAGCACTGGAGGAGTCACCACCACTGTGAGCAGCCCAGTCTGCTCTGGAACGCCCTGAGCTCGTATCCTGGCCAGGAAGAGGGTGAGGCGGATGGGGATCTGGACACTCCTGCTCCAAGCCCTCACTATCCAGCCTAGCTCATGGATGGGCATAAAGCCCTTCACTATGGCTCCTCATCATACACACTCAGTCCTAACAATCAGCAGCACAGGGACAGAGAGTCTCCCTTATGTCTTTTATCACTAAATTCTTCTTTCGCTAGTTAAGACATTAGATATGGTCTAAAAGAAAACAATATCAAAAAATAGTGAAAATCGACATTTTGTGTTACAATTCTTAAGGGAGATTCTCTCTTGGTCAGAGAATCCAAGTTTATAGACAATATTATTTTTCATGTTATTTTGATTGCACTGTTCTGTTTTTGTTGACTTCATTTTGTTTGGAGGTATGTATTTAATATCCTGTTGGATTATTTTTTCTACTGCTTATTTAAAGTTATTAAAGGGGTAATTTATAACTAAGATGAAACAGTTTAACTGTTAAAAAGTCACTTCACCCAAACACTTAGCTCTTGTGATATAAAGCTGTGCAGATAACTGGGATTTATTTGCTCAGTTTTTGAGATATCTGCCCTGAGATTTTTGCTCCAATCCAATGAAAATTGCCTATAAGTTCAGTGACAATAAAAATCCAGGGGACAATTATAAAGTAAGAGGTACAACACATCCCCTACTAAATTTTAACCAACAACATATTAGTTCACAGATGGCGTCTTAACCCCTAAGCAACAGGGGCTCCACAACTCTGTATCTTGAAAGACAAATTACATTAACATTGTGAGAAACAAACAAAAAAAATTATAATGCTACTAAATTTTTTGGAAGTGAAAGCTCAAAGATGACATCTCAACTGAAACCACCAAATCTGCATGGCTGCTTATCACTGTGGGAAAGTGAAAAAAATATGTTCTCAGTTTGGGTGGACTGACCCTTTTAAATACCGAGAAATGTAAGTCTCATCACAAGGGCACACTGTCTACTATAACACTGGCTGACAATTTATCTATTGGCCTTGGATTATTGCAGGTTTAAAGGAATCAGTATGTGTACACAACTATGTGATGTTGTACTGCTCCTGTAACTCACAGTTTGATTAGGGTTTATGTCAACCTGGGCCCGTGAAGGAACACTCTCCTAACCAGCACCCAAGTGACATCCTTGTGGCCTTCTGAAAAAATTTGTGTTCATGCGTAATGTGGCTTATCGTCTGTAGGCCAAGTTCTGTCTCCTTGAATTTATGAATAATGCCTATATATGTATTCTGTGATATGCCAAGGGTATTTTAACACTAGTGATTGTAGAAGTGAGTTTTGCATTAAAGCATTTTAACCACTGACAGAATACCTTAAGTTGACTTAGTAAATACGCAATGGAAACCATCAAATTGCCTACCTGTTGTTGCCAGCTTATGTACGCACCTGTGGAATTGTGTGCAACCAGACTCTGTCATTAGAGTTGATATAAACTGTTGTCAAGTCCAGAAAAATATGCTATTTTATATTATAGATTAATACAGAGGTCTTTTAGTATATTTATGCTTGTTGTTGGTCCTCTAAGAACCAGCACTAAGACAAACATTGTGTTTGCTTCTTCTAATTTGGGGGATGCTTATTGTCTTTCTTCTTGACTGGGAGGCCATTGTTTCGTGGCGAGTAGCTCTGCTAACATTTGTCTGTGGTTATCTTTCATATGAAGAAAAAAAAAACATCACAGGGTCAAGTGAATGTACCTGAATGTTTTCAAAACCTACCAAAAGTATATGGATGTTATATAGCCTAATTATGTAGATAGAATATATTGATATATGGAGAAAAATATATATATTTACATAGAGTAACTAGTGAAGCAGCTGCTTTGTTCTGTCACAGTGGAGGAGGGAAACAAGAGATAAATATATCATTGCCAACACTGGCAAAAAAAAATACCCCAAAAGCCATTTATAGCTGTCCTTATGTTTCTGACACACAACGCAGGACTTTAAATGAAGGGCATGGCACTGATGTGTACATGTTGCACTGAGTGGGTAAACAGTTCTAGCATTAATTGACTGAGGTGTTTGAGAGTTCATTAGTGAACTGTCCTTTGTTTACAAGCCCTCAACACATACCAGGAAGTGGCAGAATTAAGGGTCAGACTCTTTTTTTTCCTCAGTTAGATGAGAAACCTACATGTCAGCATACGTGTCATACTGTCAGCACAAGTCGGAAAGTGAAAAGTCCAACTTTTGGTCATTATAATGTAATGTTGACACTTGTAATATGTTGACTGTGTTTGAAAAAAAAAAGACTGAAAGTGTTTGTGCTTGTGACTGTGTACCTGAAGAACCTGATGTTTATGATAATAAAGCTATGCTTTGTTGAGGACTTTTTGAACTGTTGAGCTTTCCTAGAGGAGTGTTACTCACAAATGGATCTTAACAGGCCAAATTTTTAAAGTTATGCTTTAAGGAAAAATGGATATTGAATTTCAGAATATTAGAAGACTGCATACAACTCTTTAAAATTGGTTACTTGGTGTCAGGAAATTTTTATATGCCATTTTAATACATGACCATTTTTTTTTGCATATTAAGCACACTGGGGTTGTTCTTCCCTTTGGTAAAAAAAAAAGAAAAAATTCAAATTTGCCAATTAGAACTAAACAGTAAGTACAGCTTAGGCTGATGTGAATGCCATTGTTTTTGCAGGTAGGCTTATCTGGTCATAAATTATTGGACAAACAAATTTTGGCCTGATGGCGCTAGAGGTTAAAGTAAAGGAAACAAAGTTACTCCACATCATTCTGAGAGGACATATGTGGTCCAAATTCGAATGCAAACCATCCAGTGGTTGTTGAGGTATTTCTGGATCAAAGTGGTGGCTAAACAAACAGACCTGAACTGCCGCAGAGGAATGCTGCTTATATAAATAAAAACAGGGAAAAGCTGCTAAAAATCTAGATTCAAGGAATGATTACTCAAAAAAAAACACATAAAAAACTGCTCATTATTCTTATGAGCTGTAGTAAAAGGCAAAAATACATAATAAAGGCATCTACATACACATCCAAAACCCTGCAGACTTTAATGCTTCATTTACTGCATGAAAAACAACATTGAAGGTTTGAGGCAGACAGAAGCCGAGTCGCTGTGTATTCATCAGACGAGAGGCAGAGAATGTGTTAATTGATATTTCACCCTGGAAAAATGTGTACATGTGTCCAGAATGTAAGGGTCAAACAAAGTGGGTTAGCCAAAGGGCTTTTAAGAGACACCCCACCACCACCACCAACAGACCATCCATCTGTCTGCTTTAGCATAATCAGATATACAGATACGTGTACAAATGTTCCAGCCTTTTGGTTTGAATAAACATCATTGTTTCTCCTTACTACATAGACCAAACATGATCCACTTTACAAAATATGGCTTAAAAATACAACATGAGGGTGGTATGGCTCCTTGTTCTGAGAGGAGCATGAAAACATAAGCTGTAGTTTAGGCGTTATGATGGCTTCATATTTAATGGATGGAATACAGTAGTATCTCTATTTTTTTCCTCTGCTCGTCTTTTTCCTGCTTTGCAACATGCATTTAGAGTTAAAGGAAGCACAAAACTACTTTTATTTCAAGTTCACAGACAACAGGGACAAAGATTCAAACAAACAGGTTAGGGAATATATTTTTTTTACCGGTTTCTATACTCTCAGAGCCAAATACTCTGTGCTCTGCTGCAGGCCCAGCACTGGTAGTCATTGCCACACCAGTGTGGAATGCAGGTCCTCAGCTCTAATTGATTTGGAGGCACATGACCCTGTATCAAAGGTCAAAGAGCATTTCTGGTGTGATTTCTGTTGCTACCCACACAAGCAACAGCCTCGGAGTGAGAGAAAACTCCCTGACACAAAACAACCTCGGCGAGGTTCAAGTCAACTCCTCAACTTCTTCAAACTCTTTACTAGCACTCAAAGGTTTCAAATGAGAGTGACTCAACTTCAGGTGGCTTTCAGCTCCATTGAAACACAGATAAAGCTGCGACATCAGTACATATCGGGGCCCAATCTAGCGTCGCCATCGCACCACGTCGCAGGCGCAGATAAAAAGGAAAGTGCTGTACGGTGATGCATATTTCCCTTTAATCAGAGCTAACGTGTACCACAGCCATCACACTGCACTCCCACCTCACTCTGGCTCTCAGGGGGACGGGGGAGATCAAAGCCCTCCCCCTGCTTGTACATGATCAGTGGGAAAGCAGAAGAACTGGGGGCTGTTTTCTTTCCTTCTCTCGTTCTTTCTTTCTTTCTTTTGGGTCTCTGAGTTACACCCCCTTCAAAACTACCATGCCCTGAAAGGGTTGAGACTGAGCAAGAAACGGTGAGGGACAAACAGTTGCATTGCTTTTTTAAGGAAATTCAGTGAGAAATGTCAGACTTGCTCATGTCTTATGCCAAATGAACTGTACCAACTTAGTGTGCGTACCTGTTTGGCTTTTACACCAGCTGCTTCTCTTTCATTTGACCCTCACGCACAAATCTGGCAGGGAGGAAACAAGACCGCTGAGCAACATACGCTGAGACGAGGAATAACAAAAGTGGCGTCACTGGAAGAATGCTGGGGGAGATTTATAGGACAGTAAAAACGTGACCCACACTGACCACAGATGTTCACAAGAACAACTAAGGTGGGGTGTAATGTGAGTGCAACATGCAATCTTTGGGCTAACGGAAGCTCCACTCCCACCCTCTCACTTCTCACTGTTGACGCTTTGTTGCCAGTTCGTCTTAATACACTAACATCTGTGAAACTGCTGTCAGCACGTGCAATATGTTGGTGATACGGGTGCACATTCATCAAAGTGGTTCTATGGTTTCATCAAAGATTTATAAACCCTCCTGGATGTCAGGACTTAGATGTACAAATCGGTAATCCCACATCTATGAACTCTCCCCTCCATCTCCCTCGATCTGGAGATGTGATACGCCCTTCCCTTCCCTGCTGCCTCTTGGTCTCAGGTTTCAAAGCGTCCTGTCTCTCCTCACCCTCCCAGATTAGTCATCTAATGAGCAGCAGGGCTGATCAGGTGAATAATTGATGACGGACGGCTGGAGAAAGGCATCGATCCAAGCAGGGCTGTGGCTCTAAATGGAGCAGGGAAGGAGACACCTCAGGAGGATAAGCAGGTACATCACTGCAACACCCTGTTCTGTATGGGGTGATTAGGATTCAGAGTCAGTGATTGTTTCAGTTTCATAAAGAAGAAAACATCCACTGCTCAAGAAAATAGACCTCTCCAGTTTTTCTCAAAAGCATGCATGAGGGTCCTTGTGTTGAACTTTGTTTCTTCATGTTACAGAACGATGTTTCTTGTTGTCAGTTAAGTATAAAATCGGGTGTAGATGCAATGTGGAGACGATAAAAAAGAACAACCAGTAAGCTTTGGTGTCAGAAATCATGCTCTTTTCTTGTTATATTCTTGATGACTCATCTCGAACTGCACAGCATTCATAAATTATCCAGTCAGATGTGATTTGCTGTGACCACCTAATCCCGCCCCCATCAAACTGCAACTGCAGTTAGCTTGTGGGTAGGCAATGTGTGTTTGCATATCAGTTGGCAAAACCCTGTTGACATTTACAAAAAAATTGCTTGGGGTCAAATTTATTAATTTTTCCCTCCTTCCTCTCCCCCTCCTCCTAATCAGGCAGCGTGGGTGAAAGAGCTGTAGGTGGCAGCAGTTAGACCTCTACTGCTGTGTAATGCTCTTTATTTGCAAAGCAATACCAACATATTCAATGAAATCTAAATAATTCAATATAAATAACTCATAATCATATCTTGCCTATATGTTTAACAGAGGAATTTCTTTCTTGCTGTTTCCATTAGTTTCTTTCCAAAACTTTCCTCTCTTTCTGTTGTCATTTGTTCAGTTTGCCACTGGCCCCACTTCACATCAGCATTATCGTCCCATGACACGCACAACCAGGGTATGTCGGAATATGGAGTCAGTCTGTGAAGACGTGCATAGTCTTTATGAAAGCAAATGGACAAACCACAGGATTTAATTGACTGTGAATATGTGAATACAGATTACATAGGGCAAATAATAAATCTTAACTCCAAGGCTATTCAAGTTTTAACCAAGTGCTTTTCCCTGTTTGCTCCATTAGATGTGAAAATGTGACCTAAATTTCCTTGGGTAAACGTTTCTTGTCTGGAGAAGTGAATATTCCATCAGGTTATTGTTCTGTTTTCTGGGATCATCTCACTCAGACTTTTTCAGGAGCCACTGGGATTGGATTTTCCCACATGGCTCCATATTGTGCTGATGATGCAGGATAACATGCCAGACTTTAGCAATCAGTAAGTTACCTGTAAGTCTGTAGAACCTCATGTGCAGTCATCTTGGTTTGTTCATGAAAAGTCATTGTAAACAGAGACTGAACCAAAGCTAACTTGTAGCACTGTATATTTTTTTCTTGGCGTCTGGACCAAAGGAATCAAACTACAGATGTAAAAGCCTCCAAGAACAAAGAAAATGGTTAGTGAGCCCTTTGATCAAGTGATGTAAGATGAGTTGGATTTGCTGTAATTTTTTCCTTAAGAAAACACATGTTCTTTTTTACAAAATTTACAACCAAGACACATTACATATAAAGACAACCCAGATAACATAGATGGTTGGATGGCAAAATGAGCCCCCTTAAGACTAAAACTTCCTTATGAAGATCAGATTTTGTGGGCTGAGAACAGCTAACTGCTTCACATCAAATATCTTATAACTAAACACATATCTTTCTCTCCTGGTCCATTTCCAGTCTGGATCCAATAGCCCCATGTTCCTCAGCACGAGAGATAACTGCACAGTTAACCAGGCCAAATCAAAAATATGCTTTTGATTTGTGGAAGATATTATTTCTGCCAAAGGTGCAGGTTTAATCAACCGTTTCAACTTCATACATCCCAACATGTGCTTGCATAGAATGATGGACAGCTCATAGAGTGTTGTAAAGATCTCCACCCTTCTTTCATCTATTCTGTTACAGAAATAAAAGATTTTCCTCTCTAAGATCCAGAACATAAACACTAAGACAATATAGACTTCATGACAAGCTTTTCTCCGTATGAAATACCAGGAAGAGTGAGTACTTGATAAGTGGTGAGTTGATTTTTTTCAACCTCGATCCAAAAATGCACTTCATTCCTGTCCATTAAGATCAACAGATTGGATCATTCAACCCTACAGTGTCTATGTAGGACACTCTATTCTATCAATATGAAGCTCATGTATGTTGGTGACATTCCTCCAAGTGAGCTTGCCTCTCTGTTTCCATGTCGTTTCGATGGGGAATCCGCTACAGGGTGCTGCTCATTGCCTTTTGGGCCAGATGGTCAAGAGCTCCCAGTGTTCAGTGGGGTAGGCACCGTTCGCCCAGGGGAACTCCCGCCATCTGCCACAATCCACTCCTCTCTTCTCATATAACTCCCTGAGCTGCCCTCCACTCAATGTAAGGGCTCGGATCTGTCAGGCCAAAGGTCTGATTCTGTCCGATCTCGTGTTTCTTCTTGACTGTGAGTAAATAAAATCAAGTACGCCTCACCTCAAGACTCAAACATCTGCACAGACGCACAGAAGCTGATAAAAAAAGAGCAAAAAAGGTGTCTTTATTCTGTCCTGATGGGCCAATTTTACCCCCGTCTTGTCCTCATTCCTTGCTCTTACATTAGCTTCTATTTCTGTTACCTGTGTGTGTGTGTGTGTGTGTGTGTGTGTGTGTGGCAGCATACTGTATGAGTGTGTGTGTGTGGGGGTGTCCGGCAGAATTCAAACGAGACAGAGAGCATCTTTCTGGAGTCATCTCAGCTCCAGGGAATGTGGCGAGATAACCGGATGCTAATGCTGCTCTTTGCCTTTGGGGAATTACGTCTGCCTGAGCAGTAACCTACATTTACTGAGCAGTCTTACACATAAGGTTAATGAATCAGGCCTGCTGGAGGACAAATGGACCCTTCATATACGTATACACTCATGGCTATAACAATCATCAATACAATCATACTAATCACACACACACACACACACACAAAAACAAACAAACAAGGATATTTCTGTTTGCCGTAGCACAAAGCTAACAAGGTTAGCCATCTGAACAGTTCATTTATTTATTTAGTCTGGCTCCAGGGAGGCATGGGCGGGGACTAATGAGGGGAAGACGGTTCTTCTGTACAGAATTATGTGCAAGTGTGTGTGTAAGAGAAAGAGAGGTTTCCATTTAATACATGAAGCCTGTCTTCCACCCATTGTTTCTTCTCACTCCCACCTGCAATTAAGACAAGAAAGAGACAAGAGGGGAAATTCTCATCACTGATTTGATAGGTTAATTAGCTCATGCATATGTAATGTCATATGCAGTTAACTACAGAGTGAGTAGATTAAGGAGGGCTGCCTGGAGTCGCTGCATTTTGTCCAAAAACTGATGGGCAGGGGGGTGTGTTGAATTACATGCTAAGTGAGTTGATTGTGCGTGTGTGTGTGCGTGTGCATACATGTATGTGAGAGAGAGAGAGATTATTCTCCAACTCTACCCGTCTCGTCCGCTGTCCCTTCCCCCACAACGGTGACTCTGGCTGGGATCCACTCACCGTCTCCCCGTGGGGAAGACCGCCATCCGACTCAGGTCGTCAGAATCAATTATGTTCACCCCCTTTTTCTCCTCGGCAACGTTTGCACGAGTCACATTTTTCAGACCCGGTCTCCAGCCTCCCCTTTTCTCCCTTCCCTCCTTCCTTCACAACACACCTCACCACTTTTCCCACCACCCTAAGGCCCCCCTGTCAGGACCCAGGAATAATTCCCCTCCTTCTCCAACGCTTTCGGGATGAAAACGGCATGAGGTGATAAATCTGCGGCGATGTTCTGTAGAAAAAAATTAAATGAAGGAGAAGAGAAGGGAAGCCGGGAGGCTCGGCGCTGCTGCCTGTCTGCTCAGCACAGCAGAAAAAAAGAACAGTTCATCCCAAAAGGATGAAGATGGAGGGATCGAAAAGAGAAGTGGCGGGGTGAAACGGGACAGTAAAAGATAGTTACTCACCCTGGACTCTGGATGCATGATTCTAAAGGCAGCTGAGTTTACTCACAGAGTTTCATACAGCTGGAAGTCTTTTACACTCGTCCTGGACAAGAGCTGTAAAAACATCTTCTGACATAAATGCAAAGCAGAATCACTTTGGACCTGCAGTGCTCAGATGTTGAAATAAATGCTCAGGTATCACAGATCTTATTGAGAAGAAAAAAATAGATGTATGACCTAGGGCTGATATGTGGGAGGGTTTTTGTCCATCAAGATAATCAATACCATGTTATTCACTAGAGAACAGCCAAGGAGAGGTTCTGGTGCTCCAAACATCTCTCATATTTAATGCCTGACTGATTTTAACACCTCACAGACACCAATGGGTAGTGTGGGAGGGATCGACTACCAACTGCACAGGCATCCACAGATACCATGAAAATATTTAAGAAGCAATCCTGAAGTGTTTACCTGCTGCAATGAGTTACAGAAACTACAAACAATGCAGGGCGTAATTGGCATTGATGCACTTTAAAAGCCCTCCTCCTCCCGTGCAAACACCTGCAGCCCATGAAGCCGGGCGGCCCCCTGGGAAATCACACATTAGCATTTAGCCGTTTCATCTGCTGCACTAATCAGAGCCAAACGTTTCAATAATACAACACAAGAGCAGTTACGCAACCCAGAGAAAGGGGTGAGAGAGAGAACGAGAGCACCCAGTGAAAAGGTATTTCCAGAGGTTGCAAAGCATTTGGCGCCTGCACTAAAGGGTTGGATGGGTCTGGGTGGGGTAGAGGGTGACCCCCATTGACCTCCAGCTTGTTTCCCTTGTAGCTGAAATGTGTTGAAATCATTATTAGCTGATTTTATCAAAGGTAATCTCAATTTAGAAACATATAGGTTCTGCAATTGAAGTGCTGTAGCAGTAACACACACACTCCTGCTGCTCACAAAGGTGATGAATCTACCAGAGCTAGAAGAGTGAAAATCAAGACTTTGAATGTAACTCAAAATGAACGATGGTGTACCTCCCTGTCAGGTTGATCTGCAATAAGGTTCCAGGTTGCAATGATCATCACAACTTTTTAAACAGCATTTTAATGTTGAAAATGGTCAAAGTGTGTTTTTCATTATAGAATAGGATAATATAAGAAGTGAGGGAGACAGGTGGGAAATGACCAAATATAGACACCTTCACTGCGGCAGCGTGGTTTATGATAAACATGACAAACCCACTGATGTGCGAAAGAGGCTTCCAATTGTTTATGGTAATTATTCCAGTCTATCACAACCAATTTGACCATGACTGTCGATGCTTTACAAATGCTGCTCGTTGCACCTTTAACTTTGAAGAAGCCCGACAGGGAGAGCTGCCTCAGTAACTCGGGCAATGAGCCAATACAACCATTAAACACCGAGACAGAAATAGGCCACGGTAGCCGCCAACAGTAAGCATTCTCTTTTTGTTATCTTTACTGTTCCTCAATCCATCCTGACAGCCTCACCATCATTTGGGGAAGGAAACGGCAGTCACTGGTGATTATAGAGCCCCCCACCACCGCCCCCCCCCCTCATCCAGGGAGTCAAATTATGCCTGCATTAATATTTCATATTACACAGGACTCGCCGAGAAACCACATGTGTACTCAGCCCTTTGTCTTTATGTCAAGTGAAATGTGCTCGGCAATCATCAGAGGGTGAACCGAGGGGGTGAGAGGAGGGGTGGCGACGGAGGGGGAGGGAGGAGGGGTTGGAGGGGAGATGAGGGAGGAGAGAAAGAGAGGAGAATTGCGGGAAGAAAAGAGGAAAAAGGCCAGGTGAGACGTATGAAGGTGCATGGCAGAGAGAATACATATACGCATGAGAGGAAAGATGAGGTAAGAAGTGGAGAGGAGCGAACAGATATGAAAGCTTAGGAAAGTAAAGAGATCAGCAGAGCAGATAAAAGGCAAGCAGAGCAAAGAAAAAAGTAAAGAGAGAGAGAGAGAGGAGAAGGGAGGAGAAGAAAGCAGGTGTCGAGAAGGACCTTTGTGCTTTAAATAATGTAAAGAGGTGAAGGCGTACGCTGCTGGGCTGAACAGAGGACAAAGAGCTCTGACACATCTGAGAGCAACCTGGCCAACAGAGGCTCTTATAGTTTCAGTTAGCTTCCAATTATCAGCTGATCAACATATTTTCAAGAGACAATAAAGCATCACTGCAGGATAAAATGAATGTTTAAGGTGCTGAATGCATTTGCACTTTAGATAACAACAGGGCCTTTGGCTTTACAGCATTTACATGTAAATACAACCTGTTCTAATTCTCAGGTTGTTTAACACCAGTGATGTTTTGTGACATTACACACATAGAAAAAAATTAATGACAAAACATAAGTTGTATTTACATCTGTGTAGGTTAAAATGGGCAATATCTGACTTTTGGTTTCAAATGGGACTTGAACCTCAGTCCTGGGTGACATTCCTTTGTTTTGCTCAAGCATCCACTCCTTCAAACCTCCTTCCCATCGTACACAGACTTTTTTGCTCTTTAAACGTTATCTTTCTCTAATAGTCCAAATCATCGTAAACTCACCAAATAGAAGATGCATTGTTGTTCCTTCTATGTAAGTCACGAGTGAGGGTAAATTACTGAAGTTTGTTTCTGTTCTTAGGGGTTCGAAAGGAATTTCTTTTCTTGGTTTTAAAACTTTGAAATGCTGGGATGGACATCAAATGGTAGCCACCACCATTCTCAGTAATTAGAGGAGGTAAAGGAGGTAGTTGCAGAGCAAAATTAACATCTAAAATAAAGTGAGATGGCAGAATGAGACAGGAGGACATGTTTTCTTTGCAACCCACAGGCGGGAGGTTTAAAAGCAGCGAGGAGCACTTTGTGGTAAAGAACAGCAACTTAAAATATCTGAGATTTGAGGAGAAAACAAGCTACTTAATATAAGAGCAGAGGACAAGATTATCTCCATACAGAACAGGGACTCTAACTGATCATTTTTAACACGTTATGCCTTCAGTATTGTTGAGTGTTTAATATATCACAGGACACACCAACACTGTTTTGCTTCCAAAAGGAATGACATGCCATAAAAACCAGCAGCATTGTGCGCACTGAGGCCTGACTGTTGGCTTACAGATAAAACTGAAGCTGCAAAGCAAATCTGTTTTGTTAGTTAAATTGAATGGATCAGTCTGAGAAACATGTTGTTTACCTTGCAAGACAAGCAAGTGAGAAGTCCGAGGTTAGTTTAACTTATAAATTTCAAATTTCAGATTATGTGTAACACATACCTCCTGAAGTTGAAAATATCTTCTTACAATTTAGAGATTTTAATAGATGAAATAACACTTTTTTTGTGAATGTAAGAGGATGTGATCTGAGAGAAGGTATCAAAGTTAGCAAAAATGATCGGTTTAGTGATTGGTTGATGGCTTCTAAGAATTTTGTAATGTTAGCTTTGAAAAGAAACACAAAACTTAAACACCACCGATGCAAGAATTATCATTCATTCTGGCTTCTGGTATCAATTCAAAAACATTCTTTTTGCAATTATATCTAAGTTTCAATTTTTAATGGGAAGGTAGCTCCATCAGCAACCACGAGTGCCAGTAAGAGAGATGAGTGATATTTGTGTGAATTTTCACATGACCAAAAACTACTCACAGCTCTTGAGAAACAAACTGATCACCATAGAAATGATTTTAACCGTCACTAAAAGGAACACATACTGAGTTTACTACATTTTTAGAATTATCTGGGTTTTATTTTAGTTTCATTTGCATGAGTGTATCTGTATCTGTTACTTTTAGCAAAGTTTGGGTTATTCAGAAAGGTTTAATTTAAGTTTGAAAATTGTTAGTTGTAGTTGTGTCAGAAATGTAAGTATCTAGCAACACATACATACACAAATGTTTTGTAAAATGCTTGTTGTTCATATATTTGTATTTGTTCTTGTTTGTGTAGTTTACAGGAGATTCAACTTATTTTCATTGTGTTGCAAAATGATACCTTAATCTCTAAACATCTAAAATCCATATTAATTTATGATCATTTTTAACTTATTTTTGTCTTTTTTGTTACCAGGCAGTGTTCTTTCAGTTGTTTTTATTTTCATTTTACCACCTTTTTTCACAGTTTTTCGTCAGTTTATGATGATAACCCTAGGTCAAAGTAACTCAAACAAATATAAAACTGGACCAAAGTTATTGATCCCAACTACTGTAACTTTTCTTAAACACAGTGTGGATTTCGCTCTGCTTTGCATCTCGGCTGCCAATTACCTGAGTATCAAGCTGTAGTTACTGTGAGAGAGTTGTAACATACAGCTTCAGCAAACAGCATTGCCTTTATTCAAGGTCAAATCCATAAATGCTTCCTAATATTGTTTTTCAGTCATGTAATGAATATGAGCATGGATTACTTGTTACTTCTTGCATTTGCACTTGCAAAGAGAAACACAAGCCTTCTTTGCTGAGGGCAACAGCATGCAGTGAGCAGTGTTTAAACAGTGTATTTCCAGGAACAATCCCACTAGCAGTGTAAATTTCAAAAAATAAGAGTCTATAGCCATGCTAGCAACCATGCTACTTTGGCATAGAAGTGCTTTGATCTTCATGCTAATATGAGGTTTCTAACATGCTTGAAATAACAAAGATATAATGTAGATCTTTAGATAATACTTAACATGGTACTTAAGCATGCTAGCAAGTATGCTACAATTGGCTAATTAGCATTATGCACAAATTATACCTAAGGCGGAAGGGAATGTTTTTTATTTTGAATGTATTTAAATACTTGAAAGAAAAGGAAGGGAATCGCTTAAGCCGGTAGGATTAATCATCTGGGAATTATGAATTTCTGTACAAAATGTCAAGGCAATCCATCCAGTTGTTTCTGAGATATATTTCAGCTTGGACCAAAGGTGTCGACCAAGTGACTGATTGCCGTCCCTAGAGCTAAAAAGTGACAGTGGTGCTGGGAATCAATTTGGGCTTGAACAGAAAATTAGAACCAGGTTCATACAAATATGAATCGAATCAGAAAATACCCAGTGGGCCTAAGCACCTCTGAAACACCTCGGTCTTTTTGTCTGTGATTGTCTGACCTTCAATAAACAATAAGAGCCATCAATCAAGCTATCTGCTTGTCAAGATAAAAGGCACGTTCCCCATATAAGTGTGATAACACAGATACAGGTGGCATTGGGATCATCCCATTGTACATAAATGGAGACGATGTCACCAACAGCTGGGGCTTCTGTGGCTGAAAACAAAAAAGACGCACATGGACACACACATGATACAAGGACAATGCAACTGATAGATGTATTTAACAGATGTGAATTATACCTGAGGTTGAAAATGTTGAGAGGGGGGAAAAGATTGTCTCATCTCCAGGAGTCTGTATTGGCGACTACTTAGAGTTTCATGCTTAATTACCCACACACAGACACACACTTGACAGGGAGCTGCTAGCTGGTTGGTTGGCTGATTAACACTAGCTTGTCTGTGGTTGAGTGTTCTCCCATCACGTTGAGATTGCTGCAGCCTCTTGTTAACCCTCATTGTATGAAACAACCCAGCGGCTTACCTTCAAGCGCACTTATCAGCCTCTTATTCCCAACCTCTCTCACTACCGGCAATTATGAGTGTGTGTGTGCATGTGTGTGTTGGGGTTGTGTGTGTGTGTGTGTGTGTGTGTGTGTGTGTGTGTGTGAGAGTGTGTATCTCTGTCACTCTCAAGATC
>JAUZTA010000016.1:18733125-18744957 GCA_034780835.1 Ctenochaetus striatus | reverse complement strand
CTTTTACATTTCACATTGTCATTTTCCATTTGTAATATTAAAATAAATATTACTGCAGCTTTAAATGTATATACAAAAATTAAAGAGTGTGTAAATATATCCCAGCTCTTTTAATTTATATAAGCTAAAAAAAAAAGACAGGAACACATCAACTCTTCCTCAGTTTTGGGAAATCCTCCCTTCTAAGCGAGCAAGTTAACTGCTTCTAAGAAGAATTTCCAGCACTGTTAAATGAGTAAAATCTTAATTTTTTTTCTCTCTCAAGCCCAACACTGTTTCTAAGCCCCCCCCCCCCCGGCTGATGAGCTTTTTAAAGCTGACAGCGCAGGATCACAGCTATCTGGTAAATGGGAATGCAATGAAAAGCTACCCACACTCAGCGGATTGCTTTGGCTTGCATCATTTTGCGTCCCTGGCTGAATTAGTGCTTACTAGGTGGTAATAAAACTGTGAGCTGTAACACTGAGTTCAGGGTGAAGACAGCACAGCGCAGGCCTCTGAGGAATCTATAGTCCTAAGCCCATAGGTATGTCTACAGGTCCCGGCCAAGACCTGAGTGGGTATCAGATTCGTCGCAGAGCTCATCAGATTCAGACCCGTCCTGGTTTTGATTTACTGCATCTCTGGAAGAGAGCACGGAACATCACCTGCATCTGGTTTACACTGACAAATCAAACCCAGTTGTGGTGGGAGGGCACGGAGTTAAACAAAATAGGCACTTTAATCATTTTTATGGATGGTAGGAGTTTACAGGTTTTAAATATATATTTATGCTTTCTGGCCCTCAGGTAGAGGATAAATCACAGCAGTGATCAGGCTGTGAGAAGGCCAGAGCTACAGCGAGCACAACAAGCCAGGTAGCACGCAGAGCTGAATTGTTCGGAGATGTGGTCGGGATGAGGTCAGCGAGGACGCCAGGGGAGTGGACGGGATCAGGTTTAAGTTAGAGTTACTGTATATCGCTCAGAGAACTGCAACGGGTGGAGAAACTGAAAGATGAGGGGGTCATTTGATATCTTAACAGTCAATAAAGTGGATGTAGTGTTTATGGAGCATTCTTATGGTAACATTAAGTGGTCCATGATTGTTACTCTCATCAGAACATGATGTAATAAACACTTGAAAGCCCTCGTGGATGTGAAGACTTCATTTGACCACTGCTGAGTCTGTGAATTAGAACTTCAGTGTAATGTTTGGGAAGTCATATTTCTGCTTGCATTAGCTGTGTTATGTGCACGCAAAGCAAAACAGACCATGTGTTTTTTCTCCAAACCTCTCTGTTATATAGGCTAACATATAGACCTGTCACCTGATGAAGAAAAGCTTTGATTGAAGTGTTTGTGAAACTGGGACTGTGGCCATATGGATGCAGAAAATAGGACACTAGCAACCTGCAGCAGGAGCGTTGCAAAAAATGAAGCTGAAGATGCAAAGCTGTGTAAACAGTATTAAGGGTAAAAGCTGTGTGAAAGGCTGTACCGTTTCAGTCTTAAGGTGTACGGGTTTTCATGGTGTTAAGGTTCAGTTGTATTAAATTAGATCTTAAACTGTGTTCTACAAACTACTTTTGTCAGAATGTAGAAAGCATTTTTATTCGCTTTCCTCTCACACATTAACATGATCACAGGAGACTAGAAGATTGCAAGGATGCCAAAAGCGTGTGGTGGTTTCAGGCACTGCTGGATTTTCATATGCATGCACAAGAGTAAGACAGTTTGTCAGGTTTGCAGTCGAGCAACTTATTCTTTTGTTTAATTAATTTATCACAGAAGATGAGGACAAGCTGTACACAAGTGATGATAAGGATTTTATGTATTTTGCTGAATTATCAATTGCAGGGTGAGCCATGACTCAGGAAATACAGGATTTAACCCAAATGAAGGGGAGCACGCAGGCTGCTAAAGCAAGTAAAGGTGTGTGTGTGAGTGGGGAAGTGCAGTTGTGTGAAAAGGAGGAAAGGGCTTCTATTGTTTGGGGTGGAAAATGATGATGAAAGGGCCCAAGAACATGGTTTGTGAGGAGGGACCGAGACACAGACTGTGAAAGGATGAGAATGAGAATTGTTGCACAGAGGACGTAAACTAGACAGAAAACAGAGCACACAAGCATGACCAGAGGACATGAACTGTGATTTGTGATTACTCTGCTGAGGATTACATTCAGTTAAACTCATGTGTTCTTACAGTTGTTCACCACACGTTCACCGAGTCCTGAGGAAATACAAACAACTTCTTAAGTCAAATCTCAACCTTGCTTTTTTTTTGACGCAGTCACTGAGATGTTTCTCAGCTTCACCCTCTGGCTCACACACGTTCAAACAAATACGCTGCAGTGATGACAGATAGAATACAGCCACATGTAAAAAACACACTCTGCACGAGCATTAGGGATTTAACACTACACTACAATTTTTATTGTTTGAGTCACTTCTACCTTTTGCTTAAAAAACTCACTTAAAACTCACTCATCTATAATAGCTGGTAATCAAAGCCAGGTCAGCTGTTCTAAAGGCAGCTGTGCTCACTACAATACTGCCATTGCTCTGGGAAACAATGAAACAGATAAATGAAATAATGGAACCACTAACAAAAGATTGAACTCAGAGGGTTATAGACTGACTTGAGGTGCAAAGTTGAGGCCAGCGGGATTTGTAGTTTTGTTATTAAGATGTCTCCCTACTCATCAAAAAGCTCCCCACAGTCCCTCTGACTGATGATGGTCCTGTGAAACAGATTCACAAGATTTCAAAAACTTTTGGCAGGATTGTGTGCAGAGACCACGATGGATTTTTATTCCTCTTTCTCACAAACAACTGAGCTGTTAAGTTAGCACTTGTAAACACACATTATGTACAGTAACTTGATATTCTTTAAGAGTTTAGGAAGATAAATAAGGTGCCTTATAAACTGGTCAACCTCTTTTAGTTATTAGTTGCTTGTTTCCACTGTTACAAATTAAGATCTCCTGCAGATTTCTGCTAAAAAAACTGCTAGTTTACAACAATAAAATTTATTTCCTACCTCAATAAATATTTGTAATTCCAGTATTGTTTGCAGCCATGTTCATGAGCTCACTGTTTTCTTCTTCACTGAATATGTTGGCACATTGCTGTATATCTTGGCTTACTACTGCCCTCCTTTGACCAGTGCTGTGGTGTCAAACAGTTGGCAGGATGGTATATGGTGTAGCCTGACGCCTATATAAAGACAGAAAAGAAAAGAAAGAGGATGGGGAACAACTGAAAGAAGGATAAAGAACAGGACAGGAGTGTTTTTCAGGGAGGTTTCATTTAATTGCAGCTTTTAGCACATCAGAAAAGTCTCTCGTGTGCTCTTGTATCCATCATTTGACCTACTGTAAATACAGTGCCTCCTTTTTTCCCTTAACCTCTTCCTTTTTCCACAACCAAGAGACCAAGGGCTGACAAGGCTATCATCATTTGAAACTATTTATCAGACTTATTGCAGTCCTAGGTTTTCCTGTTTCCTTTTTTCGTGATGTTGGTTTGGTGTTTCAAGGTCTTAACAGGACATTTTTGTAAGCAACTGAACAGTTGGTGTCCTGCACAGTAAAATAACACAAACTGACCTCTTCTCTTCACCAAGGAATCCAAGTTCAAGGTTTTTGAGTTGTTGAGGTAACCTGTAGGCTTGCAAATAACTATTTCCATTATTATTGATTCAACTGAAAACAATTTCTTTAGTAGGTCAAGAACCAAAGCTGATGACTCCAAATCCCTTGCTGTGCAATCATTCAAAGTTAAAAAAAACACCAGAATATTAACTTCCCAATGAAATGAAACAAAGACAGACACATTTCTCAGTTTGGAGGAGCAGCATGTTTGACTGTTTGTAAAGTACTTCAGTAATTGATCGATGATGAATGCTGTTGTTGATTTATGTTCTGTTGAGACTCCAGGGCCAGTCAACTCTCATTCCACAGACAGGTTAAAGTACAAATCCTTGGCAGTGGATACTTTCTGGTCATTGATAATCATATGCAGCGTGTGTGTTTGCACTTCTGCAAATACCATTTACCTCTATCCTTGATGCTCTCAGTTTACAGACCTCTTCAGTGGAACTAAATAACTTTGGTGCATCAACAGTGCTGATTTTCCTTTGTTAAGCTGCAAAGAGTGATGGAGATGCTGGGGATTGAACCCAGGACCTCATACATGCAAAGCATGCGCTCTACCACTGAGCTACATCCCCTCCATATGCTTGCAAAGACACCAAAGGAAGAGTTCTTGCATCCCGTTTCTCTTTCCTCTAAGTCAGCACTCACGTTAACAGGAACAATGTTTGCTCTCCCTGTTCGAAAGGCCACAGAGGACAAGTGTAGGTCACATGTTGTCTCTTTCCATCAGCTTGCCAAACTCTGGTGATC
Source organism: Ctenochaetus striatus (assembly GCA_034780835.1). NCBI lineage: Eukaryota > Metazoa > Chordata > Actinopteri > Acanthuriformes > Acanthuridae > Ctenochaetus > Ctenochaetus striatus. The sequence continues at coordinate 18,740,571 of JAUZTA010000016.1, read as the reverse complement.
CTCTTCTATCTTCTGACTAATTTTACTTTTGACCACTGCAGGTAAGTCCTCATTAGCCTCTTTTGTTAACCACTAATTATGTTTCTGACAGCTGTTTGCACACTGCAGCTTTTCCTCCAGTTCACATATGGGTATGTAAGTGTTTCTGTGTGGGTGGGGGTGGCTGGGCATTAAATAAGCCTGTTTGTCACCTAAGGGGGAGGAACTGTGCCACAACAGTGATGGGAATGAGCCCCCAGAGTTTTCATGTTGTCTCCTCATCACTCTTAGACTCAGGAAAGGGCAGTTGGAGCAGAGTTGGATCTGAACTAAAGAGAGAAGCCCAGTGTTTTTGTTTCCCCAGCTTTGGGCTTTGGAGAGCAACAACAGTCCTGAGGCTGAGTCACTCTCTCCTCTTGGTTACAGCTTTTTTGTGTTTTTGTTTGGATCCCTGTGCGTCTCAAATTATACACCTGACCCTCCTTTTTTTTTTCCCCTGCAAACACAGACCAAAAACGTTTGATGTCAAGCTCATTTAAGTTCTGAGCGGCACATGTTTTCTAGACGACACACAAGCAACCTCTTCCTGCTTTGCAAATTCCCAAAAATCCACCTCTGGTCAATTAGTCTAGCAGAAAATAACTTCTCCGGTGAGCCGGTGAAGGGAAAACAACCACAAGCGTCACGTATGGGAGTGGAACTGAATTGCAATTCTCCAAATCTTCTCTAAATCCCTTCACCACCACCCAGCATGCTGTCTGCAGGCTCCGCTCTCATCATCACCCACCTGGTTGGCAGCCCCCTCCCCCACCTCTCAAAAAAAAAAACATCCACTTCTCTGCTCTCCACAGCAGGCCTCCAGACCCGGGGCTGGGCCGCAGGATCGAGAGGTGGAGGGGAGGACGGATGGAGGAGCAGGGGGGAGGGAGGGGAGTGTGTTTGTTGGTGTTGATTAGAGGATCTGAGGCTGTAATGATGCCAGGTGGCAGTGGGAGGGCAGTCTCTTGACTCCAGTCCAAAGGCCTCAATTTGGAGGTGTGCTGCGCACTTGGAAGTGTGAACATACACACACACACACACACAAGCATACACGCACACAAACACACACAAACACAGTTGCACCTAATGGTGAAGTGCGTGGTGGGGGATCTCCTCTAAAGGACTAAGATACTTTTGACTGATTCGGTGATTGGCAGAATATTCAAGTACACCAGTTAGCCTCCTTCATACTGGATGAAGGGATTAATGGGACATCTGCTTTGAACTTCCATCAGCTTCTCATAGTGAGTTCTACGATCAGAGGGTTAGGAACTTTTTTCCAATATACATGTTACAAAAACACCAACATTTTTCATTGTATTAATCTACACAGAGTAAATGTCAGTGCTTGTTTAGTGCTGAGAGAGTTCGCTTGTGACAATTTTGACAAAATTTTGACACAAAGAAAGTAACATATCCTCTAGTTTTTTTTGCCTTCTCAGTAAAAATTTGCTGCATTTCTCTGTTTTATATGATTACAGGTTGAATGAATGATAGACTAAAGGCTGCACACACACATCTGTCCTTGTCAGTTAGACAGAGGTTGTGCATGTCAACAGCTGGAAGTTGCTGGCTGCTCACATCTCTGAGGACCTCTCCTGGACCCTTAAAACTTCAACTCTGTCCAAGCGAGCACTCTATCATCTCTCCTTTTCAAAGGAGACTAAAAAAGAAAGGTCAATCTGTCCCCTCAAGTTGTGGTGAACTTCCACCGCTGTATCATCGAGAGTATTCTTAGCAACTGAATCACAGTATGGAAACTGGTGAAAGCTACCTGCTATTGAAACTGACCAAACGGTGTTGAAGGAGGGTGTTCAGCATTTTTAGGGACACCTTTAACCCTTTCCACAGAGTTTGTGACCTTCTCTACTTTAGAAGGCATTTTTCAATGAAGTTATATTTTGTTAACCTCTTTTCTTAAGGGACATGTAACTTTGTTAGTTAGGTTGTTTTTACTGAATCTTTTCTGGGGTAAAATAAACCTGGCAGTGGGCTTTAAACTTTGATTCCTGTGTCTTGACTGCTCCATTAAAAACCACGGTCTTTGGTCTTCTGTCATTTTTGGGGTGGTGAGTGATGTCTTTTAAAAGTCTATCATTTCCAAAAATTACCACTGACATTTCCAGAACTTTGTCATTTGGCACTAATTATATAAAAACCAGAAACCATGCTCTGTTGGCAATGTCCAGCTAATTTAGTACAATCAGTTGTCTTTTAGTCAGAGCACATCAGATAAGCTCCACATGCAAAAAGTACAAATCTGTGTGAAAGTGCAGACCTTTTTTTCCAATAACAATAATAAATTAAACAAAAATAAACATTTACTTTCGCTTCAGTGGCCCAGTTCTGTCCAAGATCTTTCCCTTTAATAGCTCCAGTGTAAACAGTTATTTTAAAGGAAATTATGAGGAAATAACAAGGATATTGTTAAGAAATTATAGACCTGTAAAAAAAAGCAGCTTGTTTCTCCTTTGAAAAAAAAAACACTGTAATATTTCAACTGTTGTAAAATGAACTTCATTATGACACAGGCAGGATTTTTAAAAAGTTTTTTAATCCTCACTTGTTCCGTTCTGTTCAAGCTATTGTCACTGAAAGTCCTTTTTGCACATACAGAAGCAGCAGTTTTAGAAGATTTAGTGCTGTGACGGTCCTTATATTTGTCAAGAACAGGCAAGATGAAAGACTATGGTCATCATGGTTTGAGGTGAAGTTAATAGCTCTGGAAAAAACTGCTAAGTCGGCATTAACTTCAAGATTATTTTGTCAAAAATAAATCAGTTAATAAATAATTCTGAGTCACAGCTCTGCCAAAAACTCACTTTTGACTTTCTTAATATTTTCCATATAGAGTTGAACTCTGTCTGTGGAATTAAATATGAATTTGTGTCGAGTTCATTCTGTAGTGTGTGGTCTTCCAGTGCTGATGTACCCCAGGTGGTGCGGGGCCTCCATCCAGCTTTAAAAGTGACCGTCAGGATCTAAATTGGACAGGAAACAGGAGAGAGACACTGTGTGAGGGGACCTGAGGCACGTGGCTGTGCTCTACATTATATAAATCCACACCACTTTTATAGTCTCCATCGGGGTAGAGATCTAAATCTGGGTTAACAAGCAGAGCTTACCACTAAGAGCCCAGGGCACCAGAAAAGAGAAGAAAAAGTTTTCTTTCTGAAATTCATTTCCCATAAATCATCTCGGGCCCGGGTCTTTGAAGTGGCTTTCTTAGATTTTGGACAGGAAGTGTGGGGCTTAGAGCTTTTTTCCAGCCCAAAGAGGAAGAGGAGAGGAGGAGAGGAGGAGAGGAGAGGGACTGGTAGAGAAGGAAGGAAAAAAAATCAGAAAAAGGAGAGGAGAGAGGAGATGAAATGAGATGAGAGTAACAGAGTAAAATCAGTCGAGAGAAGGCAAGAAGAAAGGATGAGAATCGAGAGATGAAAGGATGGGAGAGAGGAGAGGAATGAGCAGACGAGATGAGAGGAGAGAAGAAGAAGAAGCCATAGATCCATTGTGATGCTGAGAGCAAGTGATAATCCACACATAAATAGAAACTCCGAACAAAAAGGAAACACAGCATGCAGAAGAATATGTGCTAAGCCTTCTTTAGACTCACATTGTTCGCTGCTTGTCATCTTCTGTGGATTGAGGAGAGGAGGAGAGGGGAGGAGTGCTGTTGGGCAGGCAAGCCGCCAAATGCAAATATTGTGGAATAAATGGTGCTAAAGCTCAACTGTGCCACTTTGCACCTAAGCCTGTGTTGAATTAACACTGTTATCATAAACAAAACACTGTGTTAGTGTGGAAGGGGCTGAGCGTCGACAGATGGTTAAGAGCATTAGGGAGATACCTGCCAAAGGGTGCCTTTCACCCCCTGTTTGGGATATTAAAATTCACTGGCGAGCCATGGCTGTAAAAGTGCCTGTGGCATATGGCCCAGTAAATATTGACTGATATTTTAATTACCCTTTGCATAATCTAATAATTAATCACAAACATTACAGTTTCACCTTCTCCCGCCGCTGCTTCAGAGGTGCGCAGCTCCGTAATCGCTCTCTGCGGAGACTCTGCATGGCGTGCTGTCACATACTGATTAAGGATGTTATGTTTTGTCCAGCTTCCGTTTGTTGCTAATGGCTCAGTTCAATTATTCAGATCCTTTACTTCAGCGAGAGGAGCCGTACAATACAAACATAGCACATTACAAATGAAGACTTGCTTTAGAGGTCAGTATGCAAAATGTTCACTTTAATAATGTTAGACAATATTATTTGGATTGTTTTGTGATGATTATTTGTTAATGATTAAGCAGGATTTTCATGTTGCACCTGGTTGAGGAACTGTAACTACTTTATATACTGTTAGATAAGATGATTATGTGTTTTTGAATGTAAATCCAGCGTTATGTTGAACTCTGGTCTTAAAGGTGCAGTCTAACTATTTTATACATGTAAGTCATTTTACTTGCCATGAGCAGTTCTAACCAGCCTGTGAAAACAGAAACACACCGTCTTTTAAAAAAGGCTAAAAAAATCCTGATGATGTTGTCAAGATTTACTGTACAGTGAAATATAATTACTAGCCTCTTTGTGTGTTTATTTACAGATTTCACTGTACAGGTGTGTGTGTGTGTGTGTGTGTGTTTGTGTCATGGTGTTTTGCGTTGTTGTCTTTGCAGCCTGTAAAGGGATTGTATCAAAAGAAATGCTGGTTGGAGTCCAGTGCAGAAACTGGGCTCAGAGTCAAAATGGGCCCAGAGATACTACACACACCTGACAGTGTGTGCTCAGCAACGCACTGCACATCCTACTGTCTTCCTGGAGAGAGAGAGAGAGAGAGAGAGAGAGAGAGAGAGAGAGAGTGGGTGGAGGAAGGGAGATGGTTGGATGTTAGCAGGGTGTTGGAACATGCTGCACTGAGTGGGTGTGGAGGAGCGGGTGGGCGGATACGCACCGTGTTGCACATCAGACTCCTCGCAGGCCAGAAGAGTTCAGAGGAGGCATGTGTAACAGAATAATCCAGCACAGACTTCGACTCCAACAACTTAGCATGCAAGAGAGGGCGAGCAGATGAAAAACAGCGAGATCCAAGCAGAGCCTTGCCAAGCTTTTTGGAACAGGCAGCAGCTTCTTCTTTCTCTGGTTGCTGTTTCGGGGCAGCTGTCAGTAAGGCTGTTAAAATATTGAGCAACACTCAAGCAACAGTTGGATGAACAGAAACCTGCTGTGTATATTGTTCTACTGTGATTGCATGAAATTCCCCTCTAATTGCTCTTGTTCCTCAACACAGGCCAAAGGCTGATATTGAGAACATCTGAGAGCTTTCAGGGTGTGTGTGTTTATATGTGTGTGTGGAGTTGGAGGACGGCCTGGAAAATGAGGCTGTGAGGTTTGACAGGTTGGACGGCTGATTGTAGTTTTCACCTGTGTGTGTGTGTGTGAGTGTGTGTGACTTCACATAGCGAGGTAACTGAGCTTTGACAGAGTCCATGAAGCTGCCATGTATGAGCCACAGAGACGTAACAGAAGGTCGTCGCTGCACATGAAGAGCCAGAGGAGCAGCAGTGATCAGAGATGTTTTTGAGAGATTAACATTAAAACAAAGTGACTTACTCAGTATAATTTCCGGTAGTAGTGCAGTGACTCCATTCACACAGTCAGGTCTTACAGTGAGAATTTACATACCTTCAGTCTTTTGTTCATAACTGAGCACCACCTTTGGCTTTGTTGCTGTTCATCTGCCTGGAAAAGAGGTTCTCAAACTTTTTTATGATGATCTCTTTTGTAAACAAGCAAAAAAAGTTAAAAATCTGCATCCCACTCCTCTTTCTGATCAACAGCAGGTGGCCAATTGAGTCAGTCTAAATTTAATCAAAATAACATTCCTAAGAACCATCGCTTGCAAGTGACTATTGTAATAAAACATCAGAGATACACCTTGTTTAGCCGTGATAGAGGAAGTATTCTGTCCTTTTAATGCCAATAAATGTAGCAACTCCTCACTCCTCCTGTTAATACTTCATATGCATCAAAATGCAGTACGGTAGTAAAATGCAACAATACCCAATAACTTTGAATACATTTCAGATACTATATTTTTTAGGATTTTTTTCATTTTATTCTCAACTATGAATCTACTACAATTCAGAGGGAAACTTGGTATTTCTTACAAATTAAGATTTTTTAAATTAACTGCCAACATAAACAAGTGCGGTTAAATGATGAGTTAATTGGCAGAAAATTGGAGTTTTTCATTTTTTCTGTTTCCGTGCAAAAACATTTCTTTTTCTCTTTTTAATCAACCATTTAATCATTTTAACATATTGTTCAAAAATTAAAGGTTTGGACTGTCGGCTGAATAAAACAAACATTATAAAAGTGTCACTTTGGTATTAGGATAATTGCAACATTTCTTGTTATTTCCTTTTTTCTTTCTCTTGACAGTCAAAATTAATAAAGTAAAATAAACAACAGATTCTTTCATGATTAAAAAGGTTGCGTCAGTCCTGTACGAAATATTTTAAAATGCTGTCATCCTTAACCAACAGCGGCAAATGCATGAGCAATAATAAATAATAATGTTGATTATTAAACAACAATAATAATACTAACAATGAAAATAGACAATATTAATTTTTCCATTGTTATTATTATTGTTGTCATTAATTGTAGTAGTAATAGTTGTGGTAGTATATGTATGAAATATGAAATAATTCTGTGCTTTAATATCATCTGTTGAGCTGTCAGATTTATTTTTATATCCTAATCTCTTGTGGGAGCTCAAACACACATGCTGATAACCACCCAGCTGCTGTGTCTCTTCTTTGGTGCAATAAGTTCTGTTTAGTCAACATTTAACTGTTTACCTTAGAAATAGAAATCGGTCTGTAGCAGGCAGGATTTGACCGCATTATACAGTGTGTTTAGTTTTATTGATAGTAATAGAGTAATCTAACATGACTTTAATGTGTGCTAGTTTCCGCATGCTCTTGAGTACAGAAATTAGTATTATACTGCCCTCTACTGGATAATGAGCATATTGTAAATGCATGTGAGAATTCAAACCACAATAATATATTAAAGTGTAAGGGAAGTTAAAATTGCACTTGAATTTAAACACTAGCAAGATAAACTCTAAAGTGTATGTTGGGTTAAGAGAAGAAAAGGCAACAAAACTAAGATATCCAACTTTCAGGGTTTATTTCTCTAGTGTTTCTTTATATCACAAAAAGTCTTCAAAATGCAGACTAGGATCTTTATATAAACTGTACACAAAGCAAGGCACTATACACTGTAGGACTGAAAAACCAAATACATTTCATCCTCATTTCACCTTTAAACAAGACTTATCATTTCTTCTATCACAATCAATGACGGAACACATCAAAATAAAGCTGCACATTTGATTTGCAAATGGTGAACTGTACAGCAA
>JAUZTA010000016.1:18699990-18715683 GCA_034780835.1 Ctenochaetus striatus | reverse complement strand
AGACATTTAATCTGTCCCTCTGCTTATTTAACCTTGTGTTGCTGCAGCCTCTGCAGCAATGCAAATGCCTTTGATTCAGACTAATGCAGTGTTGAAAAGGACACAGACATGTTACTGTAGCTCTTTTAATGAGTTTTTCAGTGACTCAGATGCTTTTTCAAACATTAGACAGGCATATTAAATTGTTATAATATTTACATGACGGTGACACAAATATATTTTCTAATAAGAAATGAAAAATAAAGAAGACATTTTATTAATGCAGCTTAGTCTCAAGTTTACATCACATTAAAATGACTTAGAACTTTTTGTATAAAAACCTATAATTGATTGTATTGTGATAACATTATGACAGATCTCATTTTTCCAACAGTGTGTTGGGTCAGCGTGCTGAACAAGACTGACCTTTGCTGTTGAGCTTGCCAAGGAATGACTCCAGTTTGTCCAGCTTCATGTCTGACTCCAGGTTCAGATCTGGTATGGCCTTGATTTCTGCACGTACACACACGTACACAGACGTGGACACAGCTGTTAGAGCCATAAATTTACTGTGTTTGATATTAGCACAGATCTCTGAACAGGCAGACGGTGTGAGGTTCTGTTGTTCAGAGCCAAACTGTCACCACTGATGCTTCTTGATGACTTTGAACAATGAGCATGAACTGTTGCATTCAGTCAATATTAAGTTATTCTAAACATATTTGTTCACTGCCACAGCTGTCAGTCACAAGCCTTTTAACAACAGCTAACAGCGACTATGGTGTTTTCCTGCACCTCAGGCTCATGCATGCATGGAAACACTGTCTTATGGTTTACGTTCTATTAGGCTTTCACGGCATAATAGAAGTCTCACAGCAACAGCAGCCACATTAGTGTTGATGAGATCTGTAATCTTTGGTGATGATGATAATGAGCGAATCTTTCAGTGCAACACCAAAAAAATAAAGAATGAACCTTCGTTATCAGACATCTCCTCCATGTCTTTTGAAAGAGAAGCAAAAAAACAATCAGTTAAATAAGATCTGACCCCCAAATTATTTCAAAAACCACATTTAGCATCAACAGAAAAACGGCCAACTCAGTGACTCAGAAATTCTATTACACAATTATCAAGCCATCTACCCAAGTTAAAGACATTTCAGTTGGTTTATTTTATGCAGAATTTGTTTTGGAAAATGTGTGTCTGGTGACAGAAAAGGACAACACAAAGTCGTGTCATTAAATCCAAATCAGATTGGAGCAGCAGCTGAGCCCTCTGGTCTTCATTAATTCATCTAAACAAACTTAAGCTGCTCCACATGACGGCAGCGAGACTCCACAGCTAACCAGAGAGAGCAGCGGAAGGGAAAAGAGTAGGAAATGTAGACACAGAGGGAATTAAAAGCAAAAACTGACCTTCCTGTGGTTTGGAGATGGCAAGGCTGCTGTTCTTGAGTTTAGATGACACTTGTGACTGCAGGGCTGTGGGGGAGGCCAAGCCTGTTACAGAAACACAGACAGGCATGACACGGCTGTTATTAAAAATGTGTACCAGAAAAATCCTTAGTCAGTTTAAGTTCATAGGTCATTGGTGATGCCAGCTAGGACAATATTATCAACATGCTGACACGTATTGTGAATTTGATTGTTGTTTTATGAGTATATATTTGACAAAATGTTAAAATAGACAGTTTTGAGCATTGTGCTATTTTCTCATTAACAGATATTCTGTCTGTCAGATATTCTGATGCCCTCTGACCTTTCTTCACCATGCGTGCAGCCACAGTGAACTGGGTGGAGTCATTTGCTGCTCCGTGGCCTTTAGTCTTCCAGGCCTCCTCCTGGGCTACGATCAGCTGTTTCCTCTCCTGGATGGACATGTGAGCCTCGATGCTCTGGGACTCCATCTCAACCTCAGGTATCCTCTGAGAAAAGAAGTCCCTGTCAGTTACACTGAAAAAGGTTAAGTGGAATATTCAACCTCGGGATACTTGTGCACTGTAATGTATCATCAGACTGTGAAGTTTGATGCATTCCAGGAACCACTTTAAATCAAACTGTATTTATTACACTCGTTTGGTTAGAGGTTTCCTGGGATGACTTTGGTGCTTGAACAGAAGGAGACAAAGTAAGTTGACACATGACAACAAAAAGACACAAAAAAACCTCCAAAACCTCCAAACAACAAAACAAAACCAGGACTGCATCTTGCACCTCCATTAACTGTTTTTAACTGTTATCAGGTGTTTACATGATGGACAACATCAACACAGACAAGTAGCCCAGCAAAGCAACCACACCGAAGGGGAGAAACTAACACACAGGAAGCACATTAACCCCTGCACTGTGTTGGAAACAAGCTGTTTACCAATATCCACACATGAATAAATGCTGTCCTTTTATATCTGCTGGATGCTTGACTCTATTACTTTGTAAAGTTTAAGAAAAATGGTAATTTATAATTATAAAGACAACAAAAACCTAAGAACACAAAATCCCACAAGTCTTTCAGAGGTAGAGTAGTACATAACTGAAACACCATTGCTATGAATGTGTGCATGTCTGTGTGTGTGATCAAAAGGCTGTTTCTAGCAAGGGGGATAGGGGGATGAGCCAGAGCACTGCATGAGTATTGACATGGTCACCTTCCGTCTCCAGGGGTGTCTCTCATCCACCTGCATGGGTCTGGGAGATTTGGTGGCCTTCACAACCAGAGTGATGGATGAAGAGGGTAAGAAAGGATGAGGATTTAGAGATAACGATGTAAAAGATGATGGGAAAGGTCAAAGCTCTGTGAAGGCATTAGAAGCTGCTGGGGCTGCCATGCTGACTTCATAAGCACAGTGACGAAGCTTTGGGATGGGGATGAACACACTGTGGCATGAAAATGAGCAGGGTGGCTGTAAAGGCCTGCAGAGTGCAACTGATCATTGTGAGCACTTGTTGTAGTTTTCTGCAAGCATGGCTGCAGCTGAGGGACAGATAATGCAGTCTGGAGTTGAAGGGTTTGCAATTGTGAAAGAATGCAGCGCCGGATAACTACACCAGTACCAGTAAATCGAATCAAATAATGCAATTGCACATTAAAACAATGGTGTTTGCGATTTACATATGGATCACAGAAAAGTAGGGTCAGAGGTGGAGAAGCAAGCCAAGCGCTAAAACAGCTGGAGCTGATGCATCTTCCTACCTGGCTGCTTGTCTCATCAGGGGAAGAAGAATGAAAAAAGGGCTCAGGAGGAGGAGAAAAAGGAGAGGCAAAGGCTGGTTCCTATAGAGGTACAGCCATGAGGGGAGGAAAAACACACAGACACACACACAGATATCATCAAGTATTCCACAACTGCAGCCAAAATTTTACAAATAATACGATCTTGGAGTCCAGATTCACCCACATGCCCACATCCACCCTGCTGATTACCTGAGAAATGTACAACACTAGTGATTAAAGTTAACATCCACTCCAAAGGTTTCACCTACGGAGATTAGTTTACAAGTCGAGGTTAATGCTGGACAGCTTGTGCACGCTGTTGTAAAACGCTGCCAGATAAACCCTGAAGGTGTCACCGTGGTGACACAGAAAACCTGTGAGGAGTTAAAGCAGAGGTGCAGAGGTGCACAGCTGCACAGGTGTAGAGCTAGAGACAGATGGGAAATGCATTTCCTGGAGCTGAAGGATCTAATTTTTTTGGAGCTTTCCTCTTGCTAGGAACAAAGAGGAACCATCTCAGCTTCAGCTGCTGTGACAGTTTGATTTTTTTTAACCTGTCTCGTGCAAGTCAAGTGAAATACTGAAATCACTGACGCCTTTTAAAAAGCTTCTTTCACTGATTTTTCTGCCCAGCTACATGTCTTTTAAACTTGATAGTCCTCTTCTTAAAAATGTCATCTGTTAAAATTGGTGAAAAAAAACAAAAACTCTTTTAATTTAACTACGTAATAGTTAAACTGTATGAGTCGTCTGGGGGCAGCGAACAAACTAACCACAACACTGACATATTACCAGTTAATTCTGTTGATAAGGTTCACCGGAATCAACAGCGTCTTTAAATATTCGGAAACAACATCCATTAGGAGTCATGCTTCTGGCCAGTAGACAAGTCAGTAATGATTCCTTTTCTGTGTTCAATTCCAAAGTGAAATAACTTGATGTGGCTTTTTATAGCTGTTTAATCCTCTGCGATGATCACCAGCTGGTCACTCACTTTGTTGTTTTACGTTGTGTAGGTGCTGAATGTTGACTTTACCAGAGAAACGGAGGGAAATGCAGAAAGGCTGTACTAATTATTTTTTACATTCAAAGCTTCTATTGAGGTTTTCCAATGAAGCTTAAAAAATCATTTGACACACTTATGTTATGTTACTCATGTGAGGTTTGACTGAGGGATCTTTGGTGTTTATTTGCCCCAAAAAGCCAAAATACAGCACACACCATCCATCAGTAAACAACTGCAGGCACTGATGGTGTGTGTTTGTTTTCAGTTCAACCTTAGACTAAACTCAGCACCCACTAGATTCTGGTTCTTTTAGTTATTTCATCACTTTTTTTTTCTTTTTTTCTTTTTATATTTTCATCAGTGATGATGTGAATTACATTTGTCCTCCAGTAAGCAGTCAACAAATGGAGACTAATTCAAAGACTATTTTCAAAACAGGTTGAATCCTTCATGGCTCACTGCTGCAGTCGGGTTGAAGTGACAGCAGGTCCATTTTATAATCTTAAAAGTTCAAAAAGAGACTTTGAGCTCTCTCTCTGCCTGTTTCTGCCCAATTGAGCAGAATCTGGCTTATTCCTCCAGAGTGCTGTAAACAACAACCCTGTGCTCTGACCCAAAGGAGCAAGGTCAACAATTAGAGTCCAACTATGCTTTTGCACAAATATTCTCCAGCAAAGTTATGCCTAATCAAATAAAGTTTCAATTTCAGAACCAAATGTTAGAATTTAACAAGATGAACACAGAGCAAAGATCCTCAGACTGTGACTGTAAATTAGCCAGAGGTGGGAGGTATTAAAGAGGCACACCCCATAAGTACAACACCATCCACGTGATTGTAAAGAGAAAAGTATCACCCATACTGCTATAAGAAAGCACACACAAACAGATGTGTGAGTGTATGTTAGAACAGATATTCACCCAGTGTGTGTAAGTTGCCAGAAAATGCAGTAAAGAATGTGGAGTTAAGATCACTAATCCAATCCAAGTACTTTAAATAAAAAGCCACCACAATGTGTGTGTGTGAGGATCCAGCCTCACACTGGCCTTACCCATAGCTGGTGGGACACAGCAAACTCATCGATCATCATCAGTGCTCGATTGTCCTACAGACAGGCAACAGCAGGAGAGACAGGACATGTTTTCTAAAGGCTCTGCTGTCCCGAAAATGATATCAAGGCCAAATCACATGATTAGAAACCCATAAACCCTGAACGGACAGTTTCTGATGCACCAGTTTGACTTTTTGAGCACTTTATCATCTCAAAACCACAGAAAGTTCTGTGCGTAGTGTGGTAAGGATGAATTTAGAATTATCAAGAGTTATGTCCTTAATTGGAACAATGGGAGTCTTTACTTGCTCTGTTATTGGCATTTGCTTTACTCTGCTGAGTTTTGTATCTGCTTGATCTTTATTGTTACTCTTCTTTGATTAAAAAGAAAAGATTTTCCATAACAGGAAACCGGCTAAATAGTGTCCGATGATTCTGGTGAATGGGGGGATGAAACAAGATAAACAACATCAGCTGTCCTTCCTTTGACCGCTTCTTCGCAGTTATTTGAAGTTTATTACAAAATCTCATGATCTGATTATAATATTATTCCTTCAGAGGGAAACATTTAGAAGAAGTAAAGCAAAACAGCGTATCTGATTATTCTCAGAAAGCATTAGAGCATTAAAAGCAAAAGTCTCTCTGACCTCAAATGAACTGAAAACCTAAAGTTAGAATATACACAGGCAGAGCCGTCGAGCTGAGCTGAAATAAAACCCTCATAAGCAGCTGGAAACAAAAACAGGCCAGCTGATGTGGATAGAGCTGTTGTGAATATGTCTAAACAGAGAGGTTCCGTCCCACCCAAACCCTCCCTTCAAAAACAAACAGAGGATGCCAACAGAGAAACCCACTCAGCATGCAGAGGATGAAATGAGGTTTATTTTTTTTGTTAAAGGTGAAGGACATGCAAACAGAGACAAAAGCAAACAGAAGAATGAAAGGTTACATGAAACAGGCAGTTCAGAGGAAAGAAAAGTGAAGCCAGGCAAGACAGTACACATTACACAGGACAGTTAGTCAAGACTGACACTGACTTTTGACAGTCAAACTGTTGTTTTAAACATGTACACAAAAAACTCACTAAAATTAACTTTTTCATCTAAAAAAGTGTGTACATTATGCAAATTTCAGCTTTCAGAAGAAGCTTAATGTACTCAGATTTTAATAAGATCTCATTTAAGCAACTATAACAAAAATCGGCTTAAACAGATATTTTATAGATGTATGAAAATATGCAAGTGGCTAAAAACATTTAAATGAAAGTCACTTGATTAAATTTAAATTTTGTTTTCTATTTGCGTAGATATGTACGACAAAAGTGAATTTAAAATCCCTTTTTTTTGTTAAAAATACATAGCTATAATTTGGAATACGAAACTGAAATGACAAACAATTTTAAGTGTACTCTATACACAACACTGACAAATTAATCAGAGTGTAATCAAACTGACAAACAAAATACAGCCTAAACTTTAAAGATAATCTCGTAAACTTGCAGGACCTTACTTTTGCTCATGTCTTTTGTAAACAAAATGAAAATGACAAATTGGCAAAAGACCAGCTTGCAATTTAATTTGAATGTTTAGAAGCATCATGATGTGCCAAAATGAAAAATAAAAAAACACTTCACATCATTTTAATTCTCATCATGGCGATGTTATGCTACACGACAACAGCTTTTTCAAATATGTTTTCTATTTTTTATTTTTTACCATTATTTTTTTCAAACATAATTAATATTAAATAAGTCTGCAATTAAATAACTCACTGTCATGGATCAAGCAGGCAAATATTGAATACATTTTTTCAATGTAAATAATGATTTGATTTTAGAATTGGCAGTGACAAGCCTCCATATACAGAGAATGAAAACAGAATGCACCATGAAATAGTGGACAGCTGATCCAAATACAACAGTATCTATTCTACTGCCATGACTAAAATTAAAGCAGATTAATTCTTGATACGGACCAGGCAGAAAAAACACAGAACAGCCGTTTCTGTGACAGAACAGAGGAAAGAGACAAAGAAAACAAAAGACACAGATGTGGCCGACACACAACCTCTCTGTTTAGAAATACCCAAACCTTCTACCACATGCACTGCAGGTTTCTACTGACAAACTGATGGCAGTCAAGCATCTGACTTTCATCTGACTCTGAAGTTACTTATCAGCAATAGAAGATCAGTTAAATCACCATCACTCTGGTTAGTCTGACCTCAGAGGCTGTTATAGGAAATGCACGCTGTCACTGCGACACTGTCGATCAAATCAAGTCACTTCAGTGGCAAGTCACTAACAGAGTGTTCGTTTTGCCTCCAAATCTAATGGGTATTTAGTGTTGAGGTGACGTTTAAAAGCGGTTTTCTGGGGGTGTTCAAGTGTTTGAACTTGAAGAAGGAAGTAGTTCAAACAGGACTCGCTTTCATCGTTTGTACAGGACATGAAGAAAGTTTACAGTCAGAGCTGTATGAAAAGCATAATGTGACAGACGTGACAGACACAGATTGTCTGTCTCAGGCTTGTCTGCGGATGTCATACTCAGCAGTGTCAGGTGGTTACCTTCGTCATGAAGCTCTGCTCCGCCTCCCAGAGCTGAGCCTGCTGCTCACCCGCGGCAACCTTCACCACATCCTGCTTCCTATTGATCCTGTTCCTCCAGTCCTGCTCGCCGCTCTTCTTCAGCAAAGCCACTCTGAGGAGTCAGAAGGAGAGAAAAAGTTATGATAGAAGGGGAGAGAATACAGCTCTGAGAAACAGAAATATCCCTAAACAAGATTGTGTTGGAAGAACTCAAATCCCCCCACAAAAACTGACAAATATAAATATGATTATTAAAGAAACTTTTAAAAAAATCTACACTGAAATCATATGAAATGACTACAGTTGTTCTAACAGCAATGGTAGTGTTCAGTTTAACAAAAGGGATATAAAACAACCACAAAAAAACGAAGAACGATTGTAAAAAACTGATCATTTTCCAATTTTAATACTGTGTTGTTGATGTAGCTTTATACTTGAAACTGAAGAAGAGTTTTTGCAAAAGCAACTTTTGTGTCTTCATTTGACACTGGCAACACAACATCGTAAGAACATGAAAGCAAAATTAGCAAGGACATTCACAATTGTTACAAGAGCACTTATGTTTCAGGACTACTGCGTAAAGTTTGTTTTGGTTGGTAAATCCACCTCCGATTGGAAGAATAGTCAAACATTTTGAGAAATACCCCTCTGCACTTCTGTTTTAAGTTCAGTTTGCCTTTCATCTCTTCACATTTGTGATGGTGTTGAGTTAAAAGAAGACAAGCAGCTCTTTGCACCAGGTGAGCACTTGTTACAGTGTCTTTGCACTCCAGGAGCTTTTAACTTAGCCCGTCTCAACACTGAAGCCAACGAGAAACAGGGACGTTGCCACACGTCCTCTCTGCTCATTTCTTGCAGAGGACTGTTTACAGGGACGGTGGCAGACACTAAGCAGAGGCAGACAGTGTGCCGCTTAGCAGCCGCAGACAGGAATACTGTAAAGCTCTGGATCACGGATAAACAGACTGGTGACAGCTTAAGTACAATTAGATCTGAAGATCACTTAGACCTGTCAGTCGGTGTAACCGGAGCTAAGAGAGTATTTGACAGACTTTGGCTAAAACAAGGAGCAAGGGCAATGGAAACAGTGCTTGGATTGTTTTTAGCTGAGGAAAACAGTGAGAAAAATGGGCATAATGACAAATACTAACTTTAAATCACTGCACGGAAGTACAGGCTTATAAATGAGTTGCGGAAAACTGGAATGGCACATGGTATGAAGAACATGGAGCATTATAGGATCGCAGACTGAAGCAGACTGAGACAAGAACAGAGGTTCAATTATTGAGCTCTCGCACAGACGAGACCCATAGCAGAGGAGTCAGGGTGTTGGCAGTGCCCTCTGCCCCTCTCACAACCGCCCCTCTGTGATCCAGTAAGGGGGGATGTCCTGTTTTTTTCCCCGGGGGGCTCGAAACAGGATGAAAGGAACGCTCAATGGATGTCTCCAGCTGTATCTCAGACAAAGATCCGGCCCGTAGCAAAATACTTGGAATAGAAAAACGTCCTGACATGGTGAACGAGTGTGACAACGTGTAGCCAGCAGACTGAAACAGGCAACACACAGCCTCTAAACAGCCGTTTACATCATCAATCAATTTAATACGTGTCAAACCAGCAGACTGTGCTTGTTCACACAATGTGATGTAACTACTTATATAATGATTTCATTTCGTCAAGGAATCCAATACTGCAGTCAACATGGCGTGCCAGTACATCTGGAACGCACCCCAATGATTTTATACCATACAGATAACAGACTAATGCTGCAGTGTGTGTGTTCAACTAACAATGTCATAAATAAAAGCTCTGTGTCATCAGATTTGTTTTTTAAGGGGAACATCTTGTGATATTCTACAGTTTTCTTATTATCTGCAAGTTGCTATATTATATTATGAGTGAATCAAAGACTGATAACATGTATCTTTAACCTCTGTGCCATGAAGCTCTATTGCTTTTCAAGATATTATCAAATTTCCATAAACAGTAAGAACCTTCGGCTTTGGGCCTGAGTCCACAGGCAGTCGGGACAGTTTGGAGATTATTGAGAGATGAATCTAAATATTTGTGGCTTTGGTCTTTTATGGGATTTGTGGAAAAAAAAACCACAATATAATTTAATGAGCTGAAAAAATATTGAGTAAAATCATTAGGATATCTAAGTTCATATGTGCTCCTGTGTAAGAAACACAGTCAGAAATACACAATTTAAACATACTGAGTTGACTATCACTGACTTGCTCACCTGATGTGCCTACCTATAATAAGAAGCAGGATTAAATATGCTATAAAATGCTCCATCACTGCAATTAAATCTGCTCGTATGCACTGAATCCGTATATATTTACTGCATTTCCATCATACTGCTTACTTGTCAAGATTCCACCTTTTATCAGGGAAGCGCAGCATCAGTGGCTTAAAATGAAAAACTACACCGACCAAAAATAACTTTAAATGGCATTTTCATGGAGTAAAACATCATCCTAGACACTCACCTCTCTTTGATGGACATGTGTCTGGCTGTCATCATGTCGCTCAGCTCGTCTCCCTGCTCAGGCTGAGCCCACCCCGCTGTGTGTCCGTCTGTGTGTGTGTCTGCTGCTGGAGGCTGACAGGCACTCCTGAGCAGAGCAGATGCTGCCCTGGATGTTACCACGGTGGACTCCAACTGCTCTGTAAGCATGAACACACACAAAAAGAGAAGAGTGAAATCAATATCATGACAGCAAAAACTGTACAAGCTAAAAGCTGTAAAAGCTAACATGGTTCTCAAGGTGGATTAGATTTAAAAATGGCTCAACTTTTCTGCTCAGAAAGAGATTATGCAAATGAAAAGTGGTTTGAAAGAGGATTTAAAAATATATTGTGCAAATTGATCCATTTATCCAACTCTCTGATATCTACATAGCCAAATGTTCCAAGAATCCCATGATAGCAGGGTTTTGAATTAAAGTACAGTTGTCAGTCTCACAGCTCAAAGTGAGCAGCACAGGAGCAAACATCTTTTTATTGCTCACCACTCTGCTCCTATCTGCCAGTGAGAAGCAGCGCAGACACTTTTCACAGCTTCAGACCTCGTTGCCACAGCTGTAATCGAATCTCCCACACTGTTTTGAAGAACACTATGGCTCGCTTGCTGACTCACTGCTGCCTGACTTCTGTCTGTGCGTTTAAACTGCTCCTCTCTGTCCTCTCTCCACTGAATCCCAACAGTCATCTGGCTGATTTCTGTGCTCACTGACAAGTTGTAAACAGACACAGAGCCAATCACAGTGTTTGGTTTGGAGTTACTGCTGTTTAGACATAAAGGAAGCCTGAAACCGCAATCTGAATGTAACACTTTCACAGACGCAGGAAGTGTGGTTGAATGAGACACGATTGACTGTAGACTGAAACCGACGCTGCTGTTTGTTCAGGCTCACAGTTTGCTCTCATTTAAAGCCCACTTTGCTCTTCTATCCTGCATGGCTTCCATCTTTAAAGGTTTGCTCTGTTAAGCCCACAACCACATTTTAAAAAAAGTTTATAAATATATATATCCATGGCAAAATAAGTGTATAAAAGACACATAAAAAAGTTTTAAATGCTAAGATCAGCATAGTAACATGCTCATAACAACAGCGTCATTTGGTGATATTGCGCAAGTGAAATGTTTCAGAAAGATAACATTTTGCCAATTTTCATTTAAAAAATGTTCAGTTTAAAAAGGCAAACACTATACAACAAACTGGCTACTTATCACACATTTTTTTTTTGGATAACATTCATCAAAAAATAGAATCTTTAAGAGCTAAATGCTTCCATGGTTGTTTTTAGCTAACAGAGTATCACAACATTCTGTTAGAGTGTGATGAAATTTAATCTGGGGTTTGATCTACATGGACAGGAATTTGGGTATTGGACTCAGCACAACTAGTTTTTCGTTCCTGGATCACATCTTTTGGATTAGATGAAACATCACATTTATGGCCTGTGCTGAAGTAACAAGGATGGGTTCAGGGTGGATGTCACATGTTGAAACTGCAGAACTCTGACGCTCAGCTTCCTGGGTTCAGCTCCAGTCTGAGGTGAAGCTACAAAAGCACCATGGTTGATGGTCGGAAAACATCTTTTTAGTTCGTGAAATGCAATTACATTTAGTAGGATTCATTTCAGTTTAAGTCAGGAAAAGAATGTGATTGGGGTCAAGTTTAAAAAAGATCTTGTTTTTGAAATGCCTCAAAATGTAATCTCTCAGGTTTGTGTACAGAGATTTAACATACTGTAGCTGTGGCTGAAAATTCTTTGTTAAGCCTGATAGGGTTTAAACTTTGGAGAAACACAGCATCACTTTCCAGTGTTGTTGTGTTTATCTGCTGACATCTCAGAGATATTTAAGATTCACATACAGTGCTGTGAATGAGTAAATGAGAGCGATAAATGTGAAACCAAAACAACAAAGAAGTAGTTCTATGATATAAAGTAGCAAAAAAAAAAGCTCAAACAGACTTGCTGATTTCTCTCCTGTTCTTACCTCTGCTGATGTGCTGTCCTTCCTCCCTCAGATACGCCTCCTGTCGCTCCTGTGTGTGACTCTCTGAGCTCTGTATGACCCCCCTCTGTCTGCTCAGCCTTTGCTGCTGCTGATGCTCCTCCTCCTCGTCCAACCTCCTACTCTCTCGCTCAGTCTGAGGCTGCTGCGGAGCCGTCTGCCTCACCCCTCCCTCAGGAGAGGGCAACTTCCTCTTCCCTCCTACAAGATCAGCTCTGTCTCCCTCCTGGGGAAAGATTCCGTGCCTCTGGTGGTCCACACAGTCCTGAGACCTCCAGGCTGGACCGTCTTGGTTGCGTGTGGACAGAAATGTGTCAGAGGTGGAAGTGGGGAGTGGTTCGCCCCGGGGTGCTGCTCTGGTTATGTGTATGTCTCCCGCGTGGTCAGTGGAGACGGTGCCTCCTGCTACCAGAGCGGAGGAGGAGGATGAAGTAGGGAGGTGTCCGAACTGAGAGCCTGTGCCATTCTGAAGCTGTGTAACAAGGAAGCGGAGAGAGATGCAGTCAGAGGAAAGAAGTGGGTCAGTTTGCCACAGAGGCTGAGAAACAGGACAACAAACCGCACACACACACACACAAAACTGAGAGAATCAAGCTGACTAATCACCGCCTGCCTGAGTCACTGCACTTCCTGAGCATCAAAGGGCAGCCTATCTGGACGGTCAGCAGCGGCCCACACCACAAAGCCATGCCAGCGATGCATCCGCAACACAATGCATCCATCCAGAGGGAGCCAAAAAAGCACACTTCTCATATTTAGAACCATTACTTCACAACACAAACATGTGAACTGACCCGACATTTCTGCTGAGTAACTAATGAGCAGCAACAGTAAACATCCATGGAAAAAACAAAACTGCCGAGACAAATAACTCATGTAAATAAAGCCCTTTGTTTTTTATCCTTCGCTTCCCCTTTTCTAAAAACAGTAGTCAGTTCAGAGGGAGCTGATGACAGACAGCTGCTCTCAGTCCGTGCGGTGATGAGCGAGGGTTTGAATGCTGCTGTTCTCCTCTCATTCAGCCCAGATGTGAAGCCCGAAGCCTCGCTGAAATATGCTCTGCAGCATCACTCATCCACACATCACGGTCCACTTACTGACACATCAGGATGATGGGAACTGAGTCAGAACTTTTACTCAGAAGCAGGACCATGCGCTGCACATACAGAATGACGTCACACGACATAAACACGGGCCATAAATGAGATGCCATACAGCATGTGTTGTTCACAGAAATGTGCATCATTTCTGAGAAGAGCAGCTCCAGCTTGGTCAGACTTCACTGTCTCAGGCAAATGCATGGTGATCGTTCAGAGGAACCTTACTTGTAGCTGCTCTACTGGGCTGTCAGACAGCTCCTGCTCATCCCTGATGTCTATGTCTGAAGACTCCTAGGGCACAAATACCACATGCAACAATGCAAGTGTATGAGTGTTTCAACAGGAGAGGGTCCGACTGCACCTGCTGAGACTCTTTTCTTAATATTATATCTAATGGTCTTTTTCTTTTATTAACAGTCAAAAGCAGTTTTCCATATTTTAATTTGACAACAGCTACATCTGTCTGTCTCTCGCATGTCTTTCCATTAACGACTAGGGACCGTTCCTTTGATGCTCTTTCTAAAGCTGCTCCATCTTTTCCATTGAAGGATTGTTTGTTTTCACTTCTGGAAGTTAAGAGACAGATGGCGTCATGTGCTCTAGACCCCTGTTAGAAAATATGAGTTGAGACAAATATAACAAAATGATTTTTGTACATGAATTTCCTTAAAAAGTTTGATGCTTTGGGAAAATTTGCTTGCTGGGTTTCTTTTCTAAGAGGTACATTAGATGATAAATAGCACTCTGACTTGCATCTCTAATACCTTCTGATGAACATATGCTACCTAATTTTTTTAATCTGTAAAGACAAATTTAAAAAAAGCTGTTTTTAGAGACAGAAATGATTTTTCCTCTGATGCACTTTTCTCCTGCCGTCTCCGCTTTTTGTTTAGTGATCTCATAATGACAGCAGTCCATACAATCATTGTGATTGGCCAAGATATGCAACATGTCCAGTGAATCACTTTTTTCTTATACAACTATTTTGTGTATGGACTGAACAAACACAAAATGCCCAATTAATCTTTTTAAGTTACACATTTTTAAGTGTGACAACTTTGTAGCTGTTGAAAAGAATATTTTCCATGAAAGAGAAATAAAAAACAAGTTAGAAAAGTGACTTAGAATAAGTTCATTTAAATGTAGAATTCCTGCAAAATACAAGCAGAGAGATAAACCAACTCTAGAGGAAACAGTGTAAATAATCCTGCCTGTCTCCTACCTGTTCCATGTCTCCCAGTGTGATGGGCTGTGTCTGGTAGCGAGCGTTGGCTCTGCGCTGACGTGTGTCCCCTCTGACGCGAGTAACCCTGGTGGGAGGCTGAGCCAGTCTGTTGAACAGAGCCATCTTTTCTGCCAGGCTGAGGGTGCAGAGGTCAGGCTCCTCCTGACTCTGACTCTGACCCTGGTCCTGGTCCTGGTCCTGGCTCTGACTCTGGTGTTTCCCCTCCATTGTGGACACCTGTTTAGAGTCCTGGACCTCCCTGGTCTCCTGTACCTGCTTAGCCTCCCGGGTGGCAGATGTCTGGTGTGAGGACGCCTGCAGGCTGAGGGTAGGATGACACCACCAGCACAGAGGCAGGAGAAAGAGAGATTTCAGATAAGCTTTGGAGGAGCTCATGCAAGCTAGCGAGTGGCATGCTACATAGCAGGCAGCACTGAGGAGCTGTGGATCCAGTCAGAGTTAAAAATGTGTTGTTTCACACACAAACTGAGCCATAGCCACCACAAATATTACTTTGATATTAAGTGAAATCCTTCTAATCGTCTTAGTCCTTTATCAGTTCATCCATGTAGTTTCCCCCCTTCACACAGGAGGGCACCAAAATTCAAAAGACACTGTGCATGAGGACTCCACACCACTAACAACTTACATCCATCTACATCCTGTGAAGTGAAAGCCATTTGTTAGAACACCACTCAAAAAAAAAATGCTTTGCCAGGGTGAATGAGCAGCATTCATTAAGGATCAGTCATGTTAGTCACACGGTGTGAACATTCATATGCGTGTCAGATACCTGTACGGCGGGACAGTGCTGTAAACTAGGGTGGGGCTTGGGATGCGTGCTACAGCAGTGTGAACAGACACTGACTGCGGCACGTGAGAGGGGACGCTACAGTAGCCAAGGACGGGGACAAAGTCAGAGAGAGACAGAGAGAGACAGAGAGAGAGAGAGAGAGAGAGAGAGAGAGAGAGAGAGAGAGAGAGAGAGAGAGAGAGAGAGAGAGA
>JAUZTA010000016.1:18681394-18694908 GCA_034780835.1 Ctenochaetus striatus | reverse complement strand
TGCAGAAATTTAATGGCATCAAGTGGTAAATAAGCAAGTCACAGCGCCAAAAAAACAGAGAAAACATAACATCATTGGAAGCTTATTGTTGGGTGATCAATGCATGAATGCCATTTCTACTGATTAGAAATGCCGAAATACAGCAGCTGTGCTTTGATGGTTACTTCACTCCAGCTGTTAGCTGCTTGTTAGTCATTTAGTAGCCAGCTGATGTTAGGTAACAAGCGTCAGAGTGAGATCCAGAGAAGCCAGCAAGTGACAGATGTTTTACTTTGCCACCTACAGCTCATTCCTGCGTCTGGTCGGAGGTGTGGTGGTGCTCTCCATGTAGGAATGTCTGAGCTGGGCCACAGACACTCGGGCGTCCTGCTGATTCTCTCGGTTACTGAAACCCTCACCGTCTCTGACCTCCCGGTGGTCGTGGGTCTGGTGCTGCACATTCCTACGGCTGGGCACTTGTTGATCACCTGTGTCTGACATGGAGCGGCTCAGGGCTGTGCTGAAGGAGAAGTTTCCTGTGCGTGCGTGTGTCCCTCTGGGTTCAATGTGAGTGGCAGCCACCCCCTTGTGGGTAAAAGTGGCATTCTCACGCTCTCGGGTCCTGCCCTCTGATGCTTGCAGGAGAGAGGTGTGCTCTGTCTCATCCATCCTTGCTCTGCCTCTGTGTCCTCCTCGTGCAGGCTCCTCTGGCTCTTCCCTCGCCTGGCTGAGACTCAGCACCCTGGACATCCCTAGCTCCTCTTCCCCTCTTCCTCTCCATGGATCCTCGGTGCTTCTCTCCCTGCGGCGGATCTCAGAGGGCAGCACTGCCTTCCTACTCCTCAGGAGGCCCTCTGTCTTCACCTCCTCTGAATCCACAGTCTCTTCATCGTAGGGCTGCTGCTGCTTCTGCTGCCCAGCTCTGGATGCAGGACCTGAAGCCATGGACAGGTAACTGGGGTAACCAACATCTTGTCCTCCAAGTGGCCCAGATCGGGTGAGCTGAGTGTGATGGTGAGGATGGGAGAAAACCTGCTGGACGCCTGCTGTGTCTGTGTGGTAGTGTGAAGATGTTTGGGGCTGGTGCTGAAACTGTCTGCGGTACACTGGAGAGTCTGTAACATTTCCCAGCTCTGGGCTCCTCTGCCGGCCCTCCTCCCTGGCAAGCCTCTCCCTAGCTCTGATTCTTCAGGGAAACAAAGGGCTGGTTAGCATTTATACTAGATGAATACACACAACATATGCCTCTTACACTCATATAAATGACCCCTGTGCTTGGTCTGAGAAACAAACACAGCACTCAATTCATTCTCTGATCTAGATGATTCTCTGAGTGAACATCTGTCAGCGTGAAGAGAGGAGCT
This sequence comes from Ctenochaetus striatus, assembly GCA_034780835.1. NCBI lineage: Eukaryota > Metazoa > Chordata > Actinopteri > Acanthuriformes > Acanthuridae > Ctenochaetus > Ctenochaetus striatus. Next base: position 18,693,565 of record JAUZTA010000016.1, on the reverse strand, counting down.
AAGTTTTACCATGGATATTAGGGCTGGGTATCAAATTGCAAGAATTTCCATAAATGTGACTTTAAAATCAAGAACCAAGCACTGCCAAATATTTAAAGTTCAAATCAAATGCTCAGATTTTCATTCTTGTTGTATCAAATATTTCCTAAATCATGACACTGCAAAGTTGTTGGGGTTTAGTTCATCTAAGGCAACTTCTTTGTATTCCAACTGTGTGTGGGTAAACAACAAATTCTGAGCCACTAAAAAATGGCATGCTTCTGTAGATTTAAGATAAAATCTTTTTCTTTGCTCTCAAAGTAAGGCTTTAAAAGTAAAACGGCAACTCCTTGTTTTAATATTTTAATTAACTTTTTGTACTTTCATGATCGGAGATAACATATATTCATAATTAGTGTGGCTACTAAGAATTGTCAAAAACTTGCATGTGAATTTTACATTTACATATAATATGACATTTTTGGCTGATATATCCACAGAAGACTAGAGAAATATCTGTTTTTAAAATTTTAATGCTGTGACACTGAAAAAAACTTCTAGATGTGCTGACTAGCATGCAAGAGCTGCAGTTGTTAGAGGCATCTTTGTTCGCTAAGCATGTTTTTCAGTGTTTGTCATGGGCACTAAAAGATACAAGTATTCCCAGACATAGTAAGTCACATTTAATTTCTTATTGAAGCAAGCTCATTTCAGTATTTGTATCAACACTGGCAGTAAAACATTTGAAATGATTCCCAGCCCTATTTGAGATACCCAACCTCACCTGATTCAATAGATAAGTGAAGAGTGGTAAAGTGGCAGAGTGGTCCCAAAAGCTGTAGTCACCGATGTAAAGCCACTGATCTAAGGTCAGTGTTAAACTAGGAAAGCACGCAATTCTGCAGCATCACCACTCAATGTTTTATCCAACATGATATGTTCCTTTACACATTTGTTCTCACATGGGGGTTAAACTGGACACAGCAACATGTAGATGGGAAGTAAAGTTATGTTCCAAAGCAAAAGGAGGTGGAGCTTGTGGCAATGAGGATGATCATGATGTGATGTCAGCTGACTCTAAAAGCTCAAAGCAGAGGTTTTTAAACATATGCGCCCAGAACCCAAACTGTGAATGAAGTTGCCTTGTGAGATGAGAAACGACACAGAACAGCAGTTCATTAAACAGTGTTGGGTTCTGCGCTGCCCTGCACTTTAAGAAGCACTGCTTGAGTAATGATTGGTTTGGGTAAGTCCGGCCGAATGGTAAAATGGCAGTGATATTGGGGTGAGACACAACCAGCCTTGGTGTACCTCGATGGCCAGTTGATGAGGGAATGGGTGTCGCCCTCAGCATCAGTCTGGAGAAACCAATCAGTGGCCCTTGCACTGCACCAATGGAAACCCGATGGGAGATATGTGAGTAGGTGGCTCAACATCTAGATTCAGAATTCAGCCTTTTTTCTTAGAAAACACCACTACATATTACACACACCATTGATTCATATTGAGCTTGACCTGAGTGAGAACAGACTCAGACACCAGCAGGATCCTGCTATATTTAAAGGTTCATGTTCCCGGTAAGACATTCTTTATTATTGTGGTTTTTGGGAGAGAATGGATAAAACATGAACTTAATGTTTCTTTTTCAATGTTCACCAAATAGAAAGCACTGACTAACAAAACAGAATGTCAGCTGACTAATATAAGATATCAGATGTGGCTACAGACTTAATCTATGTTATGAGGAATACAACGTGTTATCAGTGATTAACTGTATCGAGAGCAAAGGCTCACTGAAGTCAGATCAGTCTAACTGACGTCTTATCGCCTGAAGCAGATATTCAGAAACACTGAGAAAAAAGCTCCCCAGGCATGAATACAAGGCTGAAGTTAGATCAGTTACAAATTCTATTCATGTGAATGGGTCAAGCAGGGGTTTTATTGACACAGATCTCAGATCCTGGTTTCAAAACTTCTTACACCCAAGTAGATCTAAGTGCTTGACGACAGGGTCTTAAAACATCATGTTTACATGTTCCTGGTAAAATAAACAGTATCCACCGATGAACTTTGAACTTCAAGGGTCATTACATCATCAAATAAAAGAGAGGATGGCTTTTGTTCGTAATATTTTCCCACTAAGTCCTGTTATGTAGCTCTTTGTGTGAGACCTGTCAAAGAACTTAAAGGGGGCCCACTGATACACTGAGATGAGGTAGAAAGGACACTCTCTGTGTTTCTTTCCCATCAGGCCTTGCTGGTCTTGATCAAGCCCAGCTGTGGGTCAAAGATCTGATCGTGGAGTCACACTGTGCCGCCCAGTAACACAACACTCTCCCTGCACCACAGACACACACACATACTGGCCAAGTTTTGAAAGCTGAGAGAGGGACTCAGGAACAGAGAGAGCAGGCGATGGAGACGAGAACGTAAGGACATGAACAGTCATCCTCATCTGTTCGTTAGAAACATGGACCACAGGGCCGAAGTCTGCTGAGTGACATACCAGACATGAGGAAGAGATATGATAATATCTTGGCCAAAACACTCCTTAGTGCTTACAATCTGCAGTGCAAATTAATTTATTTGCTTGTGATTAAACCTCTAATAACGACAGCCCTTTAGGAAAATACACGTGCTGTCAACAGGGGGCTTTAAAATCAGACAATAAAAATGGTAAATTTAACTTTTCGCAGCAATACTTCAGGCTGTTATTGCCTTATTTTACATGAGTTTGTTAGGAAATGAACACTACAAAAATAAACAGACTTCCTGCTCACAATCATGTATTTACTAAACTACTTTACTAAATGGCCATGTTAGGGAGCATGGAACAGCGTTGGCTGAACCAATTAAGGAATGGTTCTGGTTTACTGTCCGTCAAAATGTTTGGTCATAGCCAAAATATTTTGGGTTAAAAGTGGACTGTAGACGGATAACAAAATTAACATCTGGTGGATCCAAGTAGCCATGCAGATGTGGGAAGTCTAATTTGCACTTAGTCTCTCATGTACAGGAAACTGAGTCAGTGGTGAGGTGCCACAGGGCGATAGAGAATTACAGACCCCTGTGAGTTTCCCATGACTTGTTTCCCCAGTTTATTTTGAAAAAATCTGAAGCCTGATCTGAGTTCTTAAAAGTGCTAGTGAAGGTTTACTTCCATCGAAACAGTCTTGGTAATAGCCCTCCAAAAATAGCAACAGCTCGACCAGTAATGGTTCCTTTGGGAAATGAAAAGCACAGCATTTTCCTATTGTCAACAGATGCACCCTAAAATCTTTGGAACAGTTAACACCAGACACACACACTTTGGATTCATCTGCCCACGTACTGCAGCCCAGCTGGAGGTCTCAGTGGGTGTGAGTTCAAAGAGTGTTACACAACAGGTTCAGGTTGCCTGACCTGCTATGAAACCAGACTCCTGCCAACAGAATGACCTTGGATTTATGTGAACAAGAGGGACAGAGACAACGATGGAGGGAGGGAGAGTCGGTCTGATGGATAACCCTGTCATGGTGAGTTCAGCTATTTAAGAGAGTGATGCAGCAGTGTTCTGGACACATGGAAACCATGGTCAAACCTCATGTATTTGAACTAAAATGGAACTTGAGGTGTGGACCTTAGAGGAGGAACGATCTGCTAAATGAGAGAGCATCACAGAGGGGAGGAGACTGGCTATTTCCACAGGAAGACTTCATTATTACTGTGTATCTTATTTTGAAAAACAAAGAAAGGAACTGCCTAGGGGATCAAAATCGATGAGGACTAAAAGCCCAGAGATTAGCTCACCCCTGCCTGCTGAGAATGTTGTGGGCCTGCTGCTCGATGAACAGGTCACCCGGGGACGCCCCATGCTTGGGTGAAGAGAAGGAGGAGTGCCTGCTCAGCTTGGGTGAAGTGGGAGGCATCCCTGTGACTGAGTAGTCCTTGGCAGGCACCTTGGCAGCTGAGGACACTGATGTCACATCCATGTATGAGGGGTAAGAAGACGGTTCAGGGGGAGCAGCTCGACGTTGATTCTCCAGGTTCATCAGCCTCTCCCTCTCAGAGAACGAGTCCACCCTGCTGCGACCCATCTCGTAACCTGGGTCGGGGTAGCTGTGCTCTGGCACCCTGCGTCCCGCCCTCGGGCTAGAGGCTGTGGTGCTGGTGTAGGAACTCATGTTGATGTCTCTACCTTCGTCCACCACTGCATCTCCTCTGTTTTGCCTCTCTAAGTCTTCGGATTCCTTTCGGGTGCGAGTGTAGCGGGAGGCAGAGTCCACGTCCGGCTCCTGATCCAAAGAGATGCCATAGCGTTCAGCCAGCTGTCTGCGGCGTTCCGCCTTGTAGCGGGCGATGCGTTCGGCCTTGGACTCCAGTTCTGGTGCAATGGCGTGCTCTGGAGCAGTCATCTGCATTTCAGAGCTTTCAAACCCCTCCATGCCATACCGCTGGACTTTGACTGGATGAAACAGAGAGGAAACAAGTCAGTTATTTCGACAGAAAAACAAAAAAAAAGGATACAAAAAAACATTTTGGCAGTGTATCCGACTCACCACCACAGGGCTCACAGGGGTCAGAGGCCCTGGTGTATCGTGGTGTGTCCTCCTCCAAAAGCCTGTTGGCCACCAAGCTAGGCAACAGAGACGGGTGCACCTCACCTTCTATACCCTCCAACCGCCGGGCGATGCGTTCCTTTCTGCCAACCAGAATGAAACACTTTTCAGCCTCCAGCATGTGATTATTCATTCATTTTGCTGTTATCAAAAATGCTTGCAGCCTTTTCATACACAAATCATCACCTTCTCACCTGTTCATTTCCCAGTCACTTGCACTTGTAGTAATGCCTTCAAATCGCTTTCTCAATTCAGAGACTAAAAGGAGAATAAAGACACACATGACACTGTTACAGCTCAGTTCAAGGAAATCATTCGTCTTGGCAGTGGCATGTTGGCCACAGCAGATGATTCCAAAGACCTATCAAGATGTTTATTAGTTTAATCTGGATGGCAGATAGCAATGGCTGTGTTTTTTAATCTAAAATAATAATCAATAAAGGCTATAATGTCAATCATATGTGGGGTTGAGGTTCAGTATCATTTCACTGAGTGTGAATCCAATAAAGTAACTGTTTTCAAATTTAATCAGATCTTTTTTTATTTAAGTTTAAATCTAATCAGGCTTTGCTTTCAATTTTCTCAGGTAATCTATTTAATGTCATTTATGTGACAGCTATAGCTTAGTGATGAACTCACTGAGACATATTACATGACTCTGCACTGCAGTTCCTCTCAACTCTACACAGCTGTGCAAATCTTTTACTAACTGTTTCATTTTTTAAGCTCACAGTACTTTTACTTTTTGATTCTGGTTTCATGCTTTAAATAGTGAAGCTTTCAGTTTTAAAAAAATGCTGTTGACTACTCCCAGCGACAAACAGTAGACAAAGTTAGTGACCAGCTTATTCTACTGTTATATTTACCATTTAGTGGGATCTGACAGACCCACAAACCTCTATAGGAACATATCTTTTTTATTGCAACTGCATTTTAGAATAAATTGAGCCTGTCAAGAAAACATAGAGTACAGCGGCAAACAATGAGATTTGCTCTTGCATAAAAACGGGTTTTAGAGAAATCTTGACAATAATCCACCTGGCAAAGAAGCTGCTGTTGCTCAACAGTGACTTTCAACAACCCTGGGAAAGTTGACACTGTGCGGGCCGTTGGCGAGCAGGCAGAAATTTGAAAAAAAAAAGAAAAAAAAAAGAAAAAAAACACTCACCTTTGGGAAGATTGGCCAACAGACTAACATCTATATCCTTGGTGCTTCTGGCTGGATCCTCTTTGTCTTCAAAGGAGAATTCTTTCTGGAAGCTGAGGGGTGCAGAAAAAATACCAACTGTTTTTGAAGCAGGCCTGATCTGTGGGAAACTGGATCGTCTATAAACCAGCAGTGTGAGCAGTGGTAAGAGGCTCCTCGAATAAATCTGAATTTGATCAAACAGTCGGCCAAATGATTATAAATTATTGCTGGAATAGCAGAAGTCTGAATGATGTTCAGGAATCTAGTCATTCAGCCAGTGGATTGTGGATGAAACTACAAAAACAAGCGATTAATCATCATAACAATATGTTTTGATTTCAACCTGTAAAATCTAATCCAGTCTCGAATTCCCAAACATTTATCTAGAAAATATGAGACGATTGTACCCTCACCACACCATCTGTCTCAACAACACCCACATAACATTTCTGTCTCAGGAACATATTGAAGGTAAGTATAGATTTGATTCAAAACCACACTGTTACAATACAGATATAAAAAGGCCTGCCAGTTAATTATTCATGTGAAGAGACATTCAGAATTGGAAAAACATGACTCTGTGGTTCTGTCTATTTAAGCACAATATTTTCTCATCTTAACCAAACCCGCTGGGACGTGATATGAGGCTAACGTGCAGAGGTGGTGATGTATCTGATGCCCCAAAAACAACATGATGCTGAGCAATCCTAGTAACACTGCAGCATGAACGTCTGACACTGCCAGTCAGCAGAGTAAGTTTCTCTTTTAATTCACACGACACCGGCCCTGTTGAAACACGCAAGTTTTGTCTGATACCCTGCTCAGTTTGTCTCCACAAATTTTGCACAAACATTAAGGATATATTGGACAGATACCCTCATTTAAGTCTAGGACAGGGCTCAATGCCTGTCTAGGACATCATGTTTGAAGTGAGACTATTTATATTTTGGCAAAGGAATAGCACACTGTTTCTCTTACAACTAAAAAGTGAAGTTCAAAAGTAATAAGGTTTGCTATGATTGGCGGCTTACGGTTACTGATGTTTGCTAAACTATAGATTTTAGATATTGTTGTGCACATCATATTACTGAGACAGTTTCTGACCTCTGCTAACTTCTTTACTTGTGCTATTCTTATATTAAAGCATGTACCATTATCCTATAAATAACACACGTGATCATAATGGCAAGCATATGCTACCTCCAATAAATAAGGTATACTCTACTATACCACCTCCATTTGCATAATTCTCTGAGCCAGTTCACATCTGGCTTTAACATCTGTCCTGCGTGGATCGATCACAAGTGGACAGTTTTAACTACAGGTGTAAATGCACCCTAAATGCACTGAGGGCGAACTGAGATCTGACATATGATTGACAAAAACCACATTCGGAGGTGGTCCGAGAGGCTCGTGGCTGCATTTGTTTCAGCAGTGTGTAACCAAACGAGTCCTGGACTCAACTGAAGGACCACCTACTCAACTGATGCCCTCGGCATAGTAGCCTACCCACAAAAACGCAGAGTTTGATTCGTATTTGTTTCACTGTGACACAAATGATGTGTTTGGGTTCCTGCAGATGTTTTTTTAAACACACTGTTGAAATCGGTTTTACTGTTGAACTAAGTAATCAAAATGCACACAGACTCCCTCAGTGAAAACAAACTGCATACTTTTGACAGTTGTTGAGTGATAAGAAACAAACCCAGGTGTAACTGATATAGCAAATTCTTAATCATTTGTTCCATCCTGTAAATTCATCATTGAGTGCAATACAATAAGTTCTTTTTACACTTAAATATGTTTCATCATGTTCTGGAACCACTGTTTGTGTCCAAACTGTGTTTTATCTCTCATCATTTAGGCTAGCAGCTGTTTGAGCAATAACATTAAAATTACATAAGAGGACAATGTATTATTGATGAAAAACATTTCTAATTTTACAGTTAACAGTAAATTAAGTTACTTCTTTATTGCTTGTGAAGAAATTTCCAGACTGCTCTGCCACACTGCTTTGTCAGTGTGTGCTGCTGTTTACAAGTCTCTTCCTCAGAATCATCACCAGCAGTGAACAAAGAGGGACACTGTCAAATACCAATTGAGGTTTTACTGTTATCATAATGATATATTGGAGTCAAACTTCACATGACATGGTTCACAATTAAATTGTCTCTTATATGGAACAAAGTTCTTTCTTACTTTGACAAAATTACCTTGAACAAAAGAATGAAGAGTCTGATGTAAGTAGTTAACACACCAAGCTTCGTAGCAGATCTTACCTCAGAGCTCTCTTCTGCAGCAGTCTGGGATTACTTAGTTTAATGGGTGTTTCACTCCCAAGTCCTGTGAACAGAGGAAAGACATGTAACAATTAGTCATGTCAAAATGCCCATTCACCAATTTCACTTTGAACAGCAGAACCTTGAGTTTCAGCTTGTAATGAACAGACACACACTGCAGCGAGGCACCTCGACGTGAACAACCAGGCTGTGTGCAGCTCCTTGGCTCTGAACCACATTCATTAAGTGGACTTCCACAGAGAAAACAAATGATGTGGAAAACAATAATCTGCCTGCCTGACTGAATTACATCAAATAATAAGTGATCTGTGTGGTTAAAAACTCACCCCTCTCCCCGAGCCACCCCCACAAACAGCAACACACAAGTCATCACTGCACTGACATGCAGAGACAGTGACTGTTTCCATCTTTAGAGTGAGTCTACAGTGCTGTGCATGAGGTCATAGATTAAAGGGCTTGATAAGGGAGCGACTGCATGTGTGTCACAGAGACAGACTGTAAAGTCTGATCACATGTGAAGGTTGCACTGCAGTGCAGCGCAGTTGATACAATGCAAGGAGAAGCCAAGCACATCATTGTCTCTGGGAAGCACGGCCATGAATACAGACAGGGGACAGCGTAAAGAGAAACCTTACTGTCAAATTCCTCAAACATTACAAACACATTATTATGTAGCTATGTGATTAAACTCAATCAAGAGTTAACAATCCAACCTCATAAAGTCTGGTGTCTATTAGGAAAATGGCCAAAGTCAGTAAATAAGGCCAAAGTGTGACATAAACACCTGCCTCCATAAAACACACAACCTCATTAGCAAGAAGAAGGGCATTAATGGCTATTAAGCATCATTAATGGTCTTAAGAGGAATGGGAGTTTTGTGGGACGTCTTTTTAAGCAACGTCTGTGTCCGCTTCCGTTACTGACTCCAAACCTCAAACGTGTGGTTTTGGCTGCCCTCGGACCTCAGAACGGCCAATCTCCGAACAAACATGTGGTCCCACTTCCATCTTCTCAGAGTTCACCTCGGGGCCATGTGACGGCCCCTGACTCCACCACACCTCCACCCAAACCCTAACCTCTCCCCCCGAGGCCACCCACCCCTGACCACCCATTCCAGATCTGTTAGTCCTGATTAAGGATGTTTGGGTTGATGCTTTAAATCCCTCTTACTTAAAGCAAAACATCATTTGAGAGGAAAGATGGCTTATTTGGAGAGAGCAGCGTGCCTGGATGTGGTTGGGGATAGTCGTGTATTGTTTCAGCTGGGTGGAATACAGCTAGTGAAAACACGGCTCATTCCTCGCGAGCTGCGAATGATAATCCTGGTTATCTGAGACGATTGTGTTTTCTGTTGACAGTGATCCAAAGATTAGGTTTACACAATTGTAGCAGACTTTTTCAAAGCATAAAACAATAGTTAGATGAAAACAAAACACACAAATCCTTTAATAACTAAACTGCAACATGTTATTATGCAGCAGTCTCTGATAATGAGCCATGTGTTCACAGCAGTGGAGCTGATTTTCCCACCAACATCGACACATATTTGCCACAAGGAAACTGGCTTTGAGTGAGCATCATAAGGGATGGACTAACAGACCTTAAAACACATATTACTGTCAAAATTTTCAATGAACCACTTAAAAAAAATCTTTTGCTTTGTGTTTCATTCCCTTCACTTACTCACTTCCATTTTATTCTTGTAATATTGTGTTATTTTAGAGTAAAGCAGGGTACTAGAAATGCCATCACTTTGTCTGGAACTGGTGCCAAACATGTTTTAGGAGAGAATATCTGAATGTTTTTTATCTCTTGTTTTTTAAATGAAGATCATTAGAAACATAGATTTTAAAATGCTGAGTTATAGAATTTCAGCCTTACACCCCTTTTTTTCTTGATTTTTAAATCCAGTTCCTTTTTGCACTGTACCAATGAATTTACAGACAACAAGTAAATCAGTTAATTCTGAATCAGTTATTGTAATATTTAAACATGAAAATAGCTTAGCAAGGCCTGAAGTCATAAGGAGCTCTAATCCTGAACTATCGTATCAGACACTAGCACTTGGAGTTTCACAGAACAGTTTACTCGCTGATTATCAAAACCATTTAGTCACTGCTTAGCCTCATTGTAGACCAATCATCTGTTTTTCAGCATTGTGCAATAAGAGAGCAGTGCTAACGCATTCTACAGCAGACATGCAGCTACACTGTGCAGTGTGAGGCCAATTTGTTGCAGAGATGCAGAATGAGCAAGAGGCAGAAAGACACGATTGTAAATCCAAGTGCTCGACTACAATAAACAGTGTTATTATTTTCCCTGAGCAAACACAGATTTGATTGAATAATTATTTTATGTGTTAAGACATGTTAGATAAACAGAATTTAGGATATTAAGAGAAGGGAAAAAGTCCTGCTATCCCTGTAAAAAAGCAGGCGTATTGCTGCTGCAGTCAAACAGCATCATCAGCTCAGCTTGCTTAGGATTCAGTTCACTCAGATTGGCTCATTTGTAAACAGTCTCTGAGCCAATCACAGACTCTTTAACCTAGCGCCTGGCTGATATGCCAACACTGGTTAACCCCTTACAGGTTGTGTTTAAGGCCTCTATGACAACAAATGATCATAATATACATGTCTCAAATAAATATGATTTATCTAAGACTGATCACCTAGTGGGGGTCGATAGGTTTGCAGCCTAAGGTGAAAGGAGATTAGTTAAACAGCTCTTGTTAGATTGAATAATCAGAAAAAAATGGCATTTTCTAATCAGTCTCTTAGTCCAAAGCACTGAAGTGTGTAAAATCATTCATTTGAGTCCTTAGTCTACTGAAGTACAATATGAAACATAGATAACAATTAAGATAACAAATCAAAAAAGGGCACTGATTTGTTCATTTTTTAATTGGAAAAATTAAGCAGTGTTCTGCCATGTCATTAACTTTATGTCTCCAGCAGTGGAGAGCAGCATCTCTGCTGCTCTCCACTAGCTTCAGGTAAAGCCATCATCACAAAGCTCAGTGGGTGCAGGATTTCTGAGACAAAACAGACTGAGTGCTGAGTTATTTTCTTCACCTCAGAGTATGTTTAGGTTAATTTATACTGCACTGTGTGCTGATCAGAGGTCTCGTTTGTCAAAGCTGATTGCTTCTCTGCTTCTTTGACCTCGGTCTCTGAGTGACAGTGTAGATAGTTTAAAGTCGACTTTATTTTCTTTTTGGGAAATTACTTAGTCGTTAAATCAAAAACACCTGTAACCGCTACCTTTTTTTGATGATGGAAATGTCCAGAGTTCACTCTAGCGTGTGCTCATTGTAGACTGTCCAGATGCTGCACTGGCTCCCATACTTAAGTTCCATCTTCTTTTAGAAAATCAAATTTTGACATTTGTGAATCCACTGTGAATTGTAAGAGATACACTTAAGGGTCTTATGTGATTCAATTTTTCCGCCATCCCAGTGGACAGCATCGGTCTTCGTGCAGTCACTCAGGCGTTTGAAGTCATCCAACATCTGCCCTCATCACTTGATTTGGCATCCTCAGACAGGGGGGGGTATGTTGAAAAACCAGAGACCAGACATGCAAGAGATAATTCTCAACCTTACTCTCGTGTGTACACCCCCTCATTTATGTTACAGTGAGGCTGTGGTGACATGTATCCATGCAAGTTAAGTAGCAGTAAATCTAATGAGATGAGTCTTGCTATTTAAGTTGCAAAAAAAATACACAAAGTACAGTTTTTATTTGATGCCACTATGTGATAACTGAGGACTTCAGTTGTAGCTACAGTAATTGTTATGTAATTTGCCAAAGCAGCTATAAGTCGTCTTGGAGATTGCTCTCAGTGTTACTTCTGGTCTGACTTAAAGAAAATTAAATTAAGTGATCTCTGTGAAAGTGAGGATCTTTAGGAGGCTGTAGGAGAAGTTACATCCTTGATCATGTTTTTACCAAAGCCTGTGGTTCCCACATCTCTACAACCCAGGTGGCACGCATAATGTTGTTCTGACCAACAGTCATAAAGGTAAAAAATTTCAGAATAACACCCCAAGTTGACAAATAACAGAAATTCTCTTCAAGCGAGAGCGTGAAATAAAACCAGATGC
>JAUZTA010000016.1:18602438-18618994 GCA_034780835.1 Ctenochaetus striatus | reverse complement strand
GAAAGAAAAAGTATAAGGCTTTCTGTTTCTTTTTACTTTACATTTTATCAATCAAACTATTAGAATTTTTAATGTATTCACTTATATTTTTTATTTGTCTAAAACATTTTAGAGCTTTTTGTGGTTCTGGTTCTTTGGCTATCACTTCTTAACAGTAAAATGCAGTCACTTGAAGCAGTATATTCAGAATGTGCTTTAATAACCAAGAACGCTTAGTTCTCCTCTGCATTTCTGTCACCAGTGACGTGCAAAGTGTTAAGGCAGAACTGAGGGCTATTCCAACTTGGGAAGCCAGGTGGCGTGTTGTAGCTTAAAAACTAAAACTTGTTCTCCCTTCTTTTGCTTTGCTCAGTGGGCATAAGAGTCCAACAGGCAATGCACTCTGGTACATGTAGGCACTGCTGGCACAGCTGGGGGAACTCAGCTCCAAGTCAATATAGACACGAAGGAATTGTTTCTTGCCCCAGTTGACTACATATACACTAATTGTCCTTCACAGAATATAGAAAGCACACAACAAAAACTCAAAATAGCATTTTCTTGTTTGGAATGTACATTTAGATAGACATCTTTAGCAGCAAATGATCTAAAACAGGGATAAAATGTTGCTAGCATGTGATACATTTAACCAGAAGTAGGCAGATCATCAACTTAGTCACCCAGTTCTTTGGAATCAAAGTCAGCCAGCTTTGTGGTGAAGTCTGTGCAATGAATTGAGCTCTCTGATAAGTCATTGGTAACTATGCATAATGGGACCCATCACTTTAACTCTACTTAATTCATTTTCCATCCTATTTTCCTTTTGTACATGGATCCAGTTGTTTGAGATGGTCCAAACCAAAGCTGGTGAGAGATGGAAATGCCGAAAAAGGTCATTAACCTCACATCCTTTTTCTTTTTCAGTCTGTGAGAGTGTTTGTATGAAATATAGGAAAGAGAAAAGGCCGGGGGGTGCACGTCTTCAGAGTGCATCTGCAGGTTCACGTCCTATGAGTGTACATGAGTGTGCCTGTGTGTGTGTTTCAGGCCCATGGGACAGTGTTTGAGGAATGGGGAGTGTGCAGCCCACAGCTGCTTTTCCGCTCATTTCCGTGGGAGGTCAGAAGGGTGAGAGGATAGTCTTTTACCTGCCCCCCCCCAACACACACTCCTACCACCCATCCAGCCTTTGCCACGGGGGCACGGTACAAATGGAGAGGAAAGGAGTGAGGCAGAAGAGAGCTCATCAGTGCCTCACACACCCCCCCTCAGCTTTGAACTTCACTCACTGTCCCTGCCTCCTCCCTTCAAGCATACTTTTCTTTTCAAATTCAACGTGTCTCTCTCTCTATCTCAGCCATCTCTTTCCTCTCAGAGTGGCAGCGTTCTTTGAGGTTTGCAGAGTTTGTTTATTTCCATGAGCGAGTGTCTGCCTCGGATCTGCTCTGGTGGAGCAACAGAGTGGTTATGAAACGTGGTGGTTAGAAGAAAGCGCTGGTTGGGGAAATCAACACCTCAGGAGAATTCGATTAAATGGAACTGCTGCATGTTGTGGGGCTCATTTAAAGTAGCTAGATGTCGGTGCTGTAGATCCTATTATTTCTGTTTGACGGTAGAGGATGTGCTGTGCTGCTTTTTTTTTTTAATATATAGACCCTCTTTAATGGCATTGTCTCCATTCACTGAACACTTTATGAGGTAATTACGGGGAGGGATGGAGACTGTGGCAACTAGCCAAAAGGTTGCTACAGGTCAGTATCAAGGTCAATCATATTTTTCACTATCTAATATCAACTATTGTGGTACCAAGGTTTTATGTGACCAGCTCTGAGTAAAGTCTGCATAGGAACCAGAGTTGTGTTTGGTTATACAGCCCAGCAGTGACTTTCCTCCAGGGTGATTACAGGCGGCACACCATGGGCTCTGATTTATTAGGAAAACCGACAAAAAGTCCAAGATGGATTTGCCCTCTCTCAGGAAGTCCAGAGGTTCAGCAGGGCGACAGCTGAGTTTATGTTGCCTTTTTCACGGCTTCTAATGCGCCTTTAGAGCCTGGAAGAATGTGAAAAGGTGGCCTGTGGGTTTGAAAAACATGGGAGGGATTTGAGGAAATGCAGTGAGGGAGAAAAAGCAGGAAAAAACAACAAGAAATTTAAAGGACCTTGGTATGCGTTTGACGTTGAATGCCCCCCTAAAAAATGCTGAAGTCTTCAGCAACGTCTTTCACACACTGCTGTTCGAGGAAAAGGGTTTAGCTCCAGGGAAACAGAGTGTTTGATCTGGAGGCCTTATCAGCCGGAGCACTTCAAGAAGTTATTTTATCAATCCGTCCGATCACAATGCCACTCCTTTCGCTTTACCTCCATCTACTTTGCAAAGATTTGAGAGCAGTGTGGAGAACGCAGTCTGAAAAACACTTCCCATGCAGTTCCATGAATTGTCCCTGCAACATTATGAGAGGTCATTACGCTGTTTTTCCATGGTTGAGGGACAAGCGTCCTGGTGGCCCCCTTAGGGACCCAACCTTACATTACTCCCAAGTTTCCCACTCGTCAACACCACAATTGGCTTTGCATAAAACATGATGAGTGCAGTTGGGAGCGCTGGGATGCACTTGCTGCACTGTGAGGCTCCTGACGTAATCTATGTGTGTATCTCTTGCTGCATGGTCTCTACTACATAACTGCAGAGGAGTGTAGTGAATGAAAATGAGGTAACTGAAAGCTACATTCAAATGACCTCATTTAAAAAGCAACAGTCTGTACTACATGTCTCCAAGTCCCTCTACATACAGTGAAATACATGAGGTAAACTGTGGACGACCAGCGTGAGGATTTCAGCCATGTTTTCACACTGTATGGGAAAGCCTGGGACTTACTGTACCCACCAACAGTACCATTGTTTCAGTGTTGGATGCATGGCTGCCTAATTGGAGCCTGGCACAGAGTTGCTAGCAACCAAAGCCGCCGAGTGTCAGCAAACTTGGTGGTTAGCACATTCTTTCTCTCACTGGACAGTAGAGAAGCTACTGCCATTCAGCAGCGGCCAGATCAGGCCCCAGAGACACTGACTGCACGCTGTGACAGAAGATGAACTGTCACATGGGTGCATGGAACACACACAAACACACATAGCTATTGTACCGCTGTGATAAGGAAGCGGGTGGGTATCCATGGAAATGCACCCCCCTCTCATCTAAGGCGATCCACCAAGCTCTCCAGGGTGCCTTTAAACCATGACTGGAGAGTGCTTGTGTGATGCTTCATATATACATGTGACGCAAGTCCCCAGAGCTCAGGCTGCTGCTTTTACACCATCACATGGGCTTTGCTGTTTTGTCAAAGCTGCAACTGTGCTCTTAAGTCTTAAGCATATTTGAAGGACATTATATAGTTATAGGAGACGTGTCAGGGTAAAAATTTATTTTAAGAGTAAGTTATTTTCCAATCATTTCCGAGGAAGTGTCCTGGAAGGAGAAAAAAAAATATTGTGAGAATAATGAAAACAAACTCATGATGCAGTTTTTAGTTAAAACCGTTTGCACTGATAAGTTGGCAAGCAGTTTTTGGTTTTCTGCCTCTATTAATAATGATAACAACTACTTTTTTTAGACTGAAGTTTACTTGTAAACAAAAGTTTTATTTGTGCATTTTAAGCTGACCTGTTGAAGACTCTCAGTGCTAAAATATTTCATTAGTAACAACTAGTGATAGTTAGAAGAATTTGACTGAATAGCAACATTTTTGGTGCATAGCCCATGATGTGTCTCAGGCATTTGCCTGCCATCAGCTGCAGAGTCGAAACCTTCCAGCTTCTGTCTGCACTCCCTCTTGGTGAGTTTGCATACCTATAGTCCTCTTTATTGTCTGATTTAAAAATGATGGACTGCGTATGCAGCATGTGTCATGCCTGATGGTTTATTAAAGGCTTGTGACTTGGATATGCACATATCTGTAGAGTAAGCTCCATATGCTTAATGGAGGTACTGATGTAGTCTTTCACATGAGCAATACTTACATATTTAGAGGGAAAAAAGTCACAGGTTGCTTTTGACAAACCAAAAAAAAAAAACAAAAACAAGATAATCCTGAAGTTTTAAGAAGAAGATTTATTTCCTAAATTACAGATGTTTGAACTTAACTTTTGGTTACTTGGTTTGTATTTGCACTAACATTGCAAGTTTCACACACGGACATTGCCAGGCAGGGGTAATGCCCCGTTGTTCAATCTCAGTCTTCTATTTCTCTGTATGAAATGAAAGAAAACGTAATAGGAGTGCATCATTTTGCCTGTAAGCCAGCAGAAGAGGTGGAAACAAAGCTGATGGATGTTTGTGTGAAAGGGGGAGCAGGAGCCACCAGACACTGACAGTGCTGTGTCAAACTTCACACCCTTTGTAGATTTTGTTCTGCTTCATGGCAATATTATGGGATTTCTGTGCTTGTATCATGATTCCATATTCACATGTCCACTTGAAAGCAGCTCATATATGTTTTTTAACAGAATTAACATAGCTAACATTAGAAAGCAAACTCATGAAAATTAAATGACATGGGACGTTAAAATGCACTGGTCATATATCCCTCCGTCAGCCCAGCCCAACGTGAAGGAAATGAACCCTGAACAGAGCACCAGGCTTGTGTCCAAAAAAGCTTGGCCATCCGTGGGCTGCCCCTAAAGGAGGGTATAGACAAGGCTATTCCAGGGACAGCAGGACTGGAAATGGGGGTTGAGTGTTCGGCATTGAGGCTGTAGAGATAATAACGTTGGCCCTGTACTGGTGTTGAGGGGGGGGTTGATCACTAACGTCCCACTCTCCCTCCTCATCCTCATGAGCCAGATTTCTCCTCCCTTTTCTATAAGAGCTTAATCTACAGTCTGCACCAGAGCCAGAGAGGGCCTTATCAGCTGAGTGAGAGTCTGCATGTCAGCCTCAGCCTTGGCTCCCTTCACTGAACAGACCTGGCTGAGCAGATACACACTCTTATGGACATGCACAGCCACAAGGCGAGTTCAAGTTCAAACTCAGCTCTGAGCGGACTACAGCAGTGTAAAAGGGAAGTAGGCTGAGCAGGTATGAAGGCTACAGGATATAAAAACAGTCTCAGCTTTAGATTGCTCAGCATCTCACAACACTGGTCTGTCAGTCTGTCAGCCAGTCTTGACCACAATCAAATATCTCAATAACTGTTGGGTAGATTACCATGAAATGTCATCCAGAGATTCATGTCCCTTCAGAATTAACTGTAATCACTTTGTTGATCCTTGACCTTCTCCCCGAGTGCAACAATTAATCAAAATTTTCTACAAATGCTTCAGTGTAGACCAAATATCTGCAAAACCAAGGGCATTCCCATCTGCTTTAGCTGTGCTCTATTTGTGCTCAAAATCAGTTTTTAGATTTCATACTTGCAAAACACTTGATAAAATGTCTGCATCAACTGTTGGCATCATCAACATGATAAAATTAGCATAGCTTAGCCTATAGCTCACAGAGCTGTAAGCATGACAGCAGACTGTTTACTGATTCACACATACAGATTAAAAGTTGCATTAAGTGAACTTCAGTCTCTTCTGAAGGCTTCTCAGGCATCTGTCGCATTATGTGTGTTTTTTTTAGTCCAGCTAAAGTTGGGTGCTGTCATGGCTACAGATGAGGAAGTTTGTTAAATTCCTGATGCATGTTCGCTTTCTGATTACAGAACATCATTGTCTGGTGCCTTTTTTGAATGTTGTGTGCATTGTTGAAACTGTTTTAATACAACGATGACACTTAAGCATCTGCATCTGCGCTGAAAAGGATCCTCATATCAGTTGAGAGCTGAAAGCATGAAAGCATGAAAATGAACAGCTCTGTGTTTCTGCTTCTGTGGGCAGTACAACAAGTGCAACTTGCCTTCCCTGTATCTCCGCTTGTATTACATCAGCAGAGTTTTGCACAAAGTTGAGCTTTTTTCCACTTTCCCTTGGCTGCAGCTAAATCTGTGTCGTTAAGTGGGGGAAAGTGGGGCTGCAGCACAAAGTCCCTGTTTTGAGTCATCTTCACCAATAAATGTGCCACGTAAATCTTAAGAACATAAGATTTTGTCTGACTCAGCAGTGAAAGGGTGTACTTTTCCATAGCTGTCAGTAAGGCTAGACTGTAACACATATTTGATGTGACAATAAATGGTTCAGTTCAATTACTAGTTTAACCAAATTCTGGTGCATGTAAAAAAAAAACCCTCACTGTGTTGCAACACAAAAGTGATGTATGTGCATATGTTAAAATGGGTGACTCAAACATATTTTCGGGCCAGACTCTCTTTTGTGTTTGTGTTCCTTTGGCTTCCATTTAGACATAATGGAATTCATTCCAGGAAATCATAAAGATACAATTCAGAGGCTCTGTTTTTATAATCAGAAACTTGGGGCTCCCCTTTTTTTCCATTATTTTTCCAATCAAAGCCGCAGTATTTCATTCTCCCTCAGTGTAAAAGATTGTTTTTCTTCAGTGGTATTGCTCTTGCAATGTAGTCTGCGACCTCCACACGTTTCACTTCTACGGAAAACATTTTCCTCCCTCTACTCCTCCATGCACAATTAATTTCAGATGTCACTTGTAGGTGGCTGGTGAATTCCTGAAATACTGGAGTGTTTTTTTTTGCTCCGCCTCACTGTATTCCAGTAAGTGCAAATTGGAGATCTGTGCATCAGAAGGAGCGACGGAAATGAAATGAGACAGACTGAAAACAAGCCTTGTGCTGCTGGTGCCCTACAGAGAGGGACTTATTCAAAATGCCACACTCAACTTCAAGCTACATTTGACATTATATTGGTTGCCACTCTGTGCAGAGCCAATGAGAGACGATGGTCAGATGTCCATGCTGCCCTATTAACGCAGACAGCAGAAACAACAGAAAAGCTGAAGTTTTCAGGCTGAACGGTTACACTGTAGCAAAGGATGGAATGTTTTCTTTTCCTTTCTTTTTAACATTATTTTACAACTCAAATCATCTTTCTAAACCCTCACAGATTCTGAAGGGAAAACTGTATCAAAAGGTGTTCTTTCAACTTTCAGTCTACCATTTAAAATGATCTCACAATGAATTTGATCAATTATTTTCCTTTATTTGGCAGTATGTTTTACCTTTATCTATCATGACAGCTGGAGTGAGAAAGGAAAGGGCAGAGGGGGAGAGAGAGAGAGAGGAGGGGGTATGACTTACAGGAAAGGGCTCATAGGTTGGAGTTGAACTCGGGGCCTCTTTGGTAAAGAGTCAGTCATGATACGTGATTCTCATTCTACATGGTGAACCGCTAAATTGTCCTGATATTATTTCACAGTTTAATACCTTTAAATATGTTTTCATCCTAAAGTCAACCATATTTTATATTGTAAATACCAAACCCTAAATGCATAATATGCAATTTCTGAGGCAAAAGATCTCTCAATCAGTGTAATTAAATCAAGACACAGTTTGACGACATAAGGAAGCAGCCACCACTGCAGATGAAAATGTATCTGACTGACTCAGGCAGAAATGTTCACAGATAAGTTAATTTAATAAAGTTGAATTCATATTACCTTTAGTCATGTTTTTCAACTTAACTACTCACTTTCTGACTCGTGTTAGCTTGAAAGCATCCATAATCTTGAATAAAAAGAAATTTGATTTCTCTGATTTTGAACATCAAGGAAAATACACTACACAACTCAACCACGTAACATGTAAGATGAAAAAATATGTTTTTAGATATTTTTAACGTAAATATTATGTATTATAAGTGTGCTAGTTATTATGTATTTTAAGTTATCTGAAACCTTTCATGTAATTACCACTTCAAAATGGGCTCATTAACCATCTGACATGATTGCATATTCTCACCATAGAGCTATATCCATCATTTGCCTCCAACCTTTTTGTAAGAAATAGATGTTTGACCTTTATGTCTGTAGATCCTGAATCTCTACATTCTGTTTTTAGTGTAAACAGCAACATATCTTGATTTATATATAACTCTAGTCAAGGCTGACTGTGGCTATCTCCCAGCTAACTGACAGGACTGACTGTCTTGCTTTCCTGTGTAGTTAACTGTTTGGTTTAGCTGTGTTTTCTTAAGCAATATATCTAGCATGCAGATTTCTTTGAATTCATACATTGCCACGGCTTAAAAACGGATATGTCAGTATTGAGATGTTGAGTAATTACTGTATCTACTTCAATTCTGGAGTCCTTGTAAGGTTGAGATGCTCCAGAGGAAACAAGCTTTTGCACTTGGTGGGCTCAGTTTAGGACAATATGGATGTGAGGGTGGAAGCCACAAAGGCAGCTCTGTGTTTCAGCGTGAGCTCCGGGTGGCTCTGCTGGCAGACACACATAGATGGGTATTGTGTGTAATCCATGGCAGGCAGCGTTCAGTCACAGCCCCCTCAGTGTCACATGCACTCATCCAGATGTGTGGAGAATGCATCACGAGAGGGGGGCTCACATTTTACTCAAATGCAAAAATAGGGCAATAGTACTCCATCTCTGTTATCAGCATCACTACGAGTGCTTGTTGTCACGGAGAACAAGGCCTACACCTACTATTTATCTCTGCAGCTAAAACTGGCAGTGCAGATCTCGTATCACCTCTTGCACTCTGACTCTAAAAATCTACACTGAGAGGTTGGATAAATATAGATGCTGAACTATGGATGTATCTATACTTAGAATCAACCCAAATTCCTAAAAACACCTCAAAATACATCTCAAGCCTGCCTCTGTGAAGCATCGCAGCTCCTCACCTCTAACAGCTCTGCTGCCTGCCGTCAGCACAACAGGATTGAGGTTAGCTGTGCAGGAACAAACATAAACTCATCCTCAGGAGCATTATCCTATTTTTGTGGCACATTTCTCTTTATCTCCCCCTTCGCCTCCATCTCTGATTTCCTCAAGATCAGGGAGAATTGTAAAGAACGCAGAGATGAAACGCAGTCTACCATCTCTCCCCTCTCTTTTCTACCTCGCCCCCTCTCCCACCAACCTCCCACCTCTCATTTTCCTCATCGGCTCCAATTAATCTGGCCCTTGTTCCTCTGGCGCAATGTAACCCCCTATCTGCTTCCTGTGCAGGTTCATAGTGTGGTTAATGAAGCTGCTATCAGCTCACAGAGTGGGACAAGGTCTTATTAGAGCCTCTGGAATGTGGTGAGGCCCACTGGATCAGAGAGCATCTGTAGCGCCCCACTTACTGTACATGGGAGACTGACTACCTGATTAGATGATAAACAGGCTGGTCGACTGGCTAACCAGACTGACCGTGCTGTTTTAATGTACCCACTTTACATCAGTGTGCCTTTTTTACATGGGTCATTTCTAGTTGGGAATGGGCCAAAAAATCCCCTGGTTAAGTTATCATTACATATCATGAGGAACCGTTGACTTGAACTCTTCAGATCCAGCAGATATATTAGCAACAGTAATTAGCATCATATTTTACCCTTAAAATATAAGACAGCTTACAAGCTACATCTTGTTACTTCATAAAGCTGATATGGCAAACATGTTAGCAAAAAGATACCTATTTACACACCCAAGAGACCCAGAGCAACATTAGTTTTCTTCTAGAAAACTACATCAGACTACAGTAAGTCACATTTTCTCTGTCCATCTAACTTGGTTTTGGCTTCCACCCACTCTGGCAGGAAATACATACCTCTTTAGCTGACAAATACAATCAGCCGGTCAATTACATTTACCGTCTACAATTTATCGAATAATAATGCATGGTAGTACACAGTGAATTCAGCTGATGTTTTTCACTGCTGCAGCTGGATACTCTGATTGGAATTTGAGAATGAACCCAAACAGTAAAGTTGAAGGCCGAAAAAAACCAAAGCAATGAGCTGAACATCTCTAAAATGCCTCACATAACTGAAGGAAACTGCAGAGTTGAGTGACAGTTCCATATGTATTTGCCACTGTGAATGACACTTTTACATTACATACAGTCATGTGATCCACTGTTCATATAAAATATTGATTGTGCAGCTTAAAGCTGACTCCGTTCTACGGTTTCTGGCAAATGGACCAGCCAGTTGCACCTGGGAACACTGCCATGTTTTGACAGAAAGACAAATCTTAATGTCAAGCCTACTGCTTGTTCAGACATGTAAGCTCCAGTTTTGTGCCTCTCATGTCCAATCATTAAGAATCATTGGTCTTTGAAAGGGAAATCCCTTATGGCCTTTAAGAAGCCAGAAGGTTGCTAACAACATGTATTGCTTTTATGACAGCACCTCCAGAAACCCAGAAGCTTCTGCAAACCATCTGGATGAAATAATGGTCTGTGCTCTTCATGATAATACAGATTTTTAACCCATACACTATTTTCCAACTGTACTTCTTAATTCAAATTGGCAGGTGGAAAAATATAATCTAAATTGTTTTGTGTTACACAAGCTTAAGGGAGACATATTATTACATAAGAAAATATAAAACAGTGGAAAGTAAAGCTAATATAAACAATATAACCTGCTAATGATTTTTTAAAAAATGTTGTTTTATGTCTTATAAATCAGAAAGTTGGGCCACAGTCATCAAAAAAATTGATTTGCACTTTGGGGATGATCTTTAATAATGTTCAGCAAGTGTAAAATCCGCTTTATGTCTGTTCTCTCTAGGAGCATGTCTTATTACTGCAGATTCAGGATTGATTTTTGCCTTTTTGATGGATTATCAACTGCCGAATGCTGTAACAGTTTTTTTTGGATGGTGAATTATTCCTTTAACTCCCTGAAGTGGGTGAAGCTGCCCTGCTATAACCAACAGTTCAGAAAACTAGTGCAGGAACATTGCTCTTTAAAGATTATGCCTCAGCAATGAATCACTCAGTGAATCACTCAGTATTTTATGAGCTTGGTATTATTGCTGTAAAGCTTTAAATGTGGCTGTAATATCCCCTTACTTTAACATTTCACTCTTAAAGCCTCTGTGTTTAATAGCAGTAATCAATCTTGTGCATTATTTGGTCTTGAATGCTCCCCTCAAGCGATGTCAATAGGTCACCTTAAGAAATGTTATGAGGGTCAAGCTCCCTGGGGCTTTCATGTCAAACAAACCTATTATCCAGCCTAATATTGTTCATTTCAGGTCCCGGCTTAAGGTTGTGTTTAGGTTTTGCATGTCTAGTACCTTGAGGCTCAGTAGCTCTTTGCATCAGGAAGCATCCCTTCATCCCATCATCCCACCGAAGGGGGCCCCTAAAATAGAGCATCATTGTCTGGGAGTTTAAAAGAGACAGATGTTTGTTAAGACGCTGCATTTCCGCTGTTGCTGGGTGGAGTTCATTAGAGGTCTTTTCTGAGCTGAATTGGAGGAAAGAGGTTTGGAAAAAAAGCAGTGAGAAGAAAGGAAGGACAGAGACAAGACAAGAAATGAAAGGGGGGAATCGGACCCTGGCTGCGGACCCTGGAGAGAAGGGTCTTTCCTCTAAAGTGATTCATTATGGTAACACGATAGCTCTGTCTGGGATAATGGAGCGCAGAGGAGAGGAAGAGGCCATGCGGGCGAGGGCCATGAGCAGCGTGATGTTGATGCTTTTTTCCTGGACAGAGGCCGTTCTCCGCAAAAATCCAGCTTCAAATGCCCTGTAACAAGAGCTGTGTTGTGGTTCAGAGAAAGCCCCGAAAGCTGCTGCGTCGGGGATGGAGGGTTTCGTATGAATTCAGCTGATGTGGAGGCAGATAGCAGTCCTTGGAAAGCTGGATGGTGGAGAGTACTGAAAGCTCAAATGCTGCAGCAAGAAAAAACATTTGCTTATTTCAAGACATGGAACACCCAAAATAGATTATTTTCCTTATCATTTTTCATTATGTGGAGAAAGAGGGCAATTCTGTAAAGCTATTTATTTAAAATTGTCTTTGATAAGAATGCGAGTTAAGAGTCATGTTTTCATTTTGGGTTCATTTTTCATTGCAGATTGAAGGATCTGAGAGCGAAGGGTGCCTTTCTTTGCTGCGCTAAGGTAACAGGCGTGGGGGTAAAGAGAAACGGGCCAGAAGCCCCCTCGCTCCAACAGCAGGTTTCAATTCTCCACCAACAAGGCAGGTTACCTTACGCAGACACCAATATGTGAATTTGGCCAGGTTTATTTTCTTTTGATTAAATTGGTATTTGGGGCATGTGCAGCCGGGATTGAGCCTCTATAATGCCTTTATTCTCCTGGCCCACGCTAGAGGGGGGGAGGGAAAGCGAAATGAGACGAGGTGAGAGAGGAGCCGGTTTGGGAAAGCTGTGGTGAGGAGAGAAGTAGTAGTTGTAGTGGTGGAAGACTCTTCTCCTCTGTTCCCTCTGACATTTTGGCCCTCATCTCAATCTTCGTCTCTCCCATGTTAGTGTTCTGGCATGAAATTCCACACATGCCTTTAATTTTGAACAAGGCAGCTCAGGAGCGAAGTTATCTTACCTCTGTGGAATTTTCCACTCTTGCCTCCAATGTGAGCCCAGAAGCAATTAATCCAAAAAAAAAAAAAAAAAAAAGGAGTGGGGTTTATTATCGGATTGAAAAAGCGGGGTGACCGCTATTTGTGAACAAAAGCAAATGCAGCATTTGTCTCTGTTTGTTGGGGCATGAGTTTACTAGAGAGTGTGGGCGATAAAGATGAGAGGGAGAGAGGTGATGGAGGGAGAAACACTGCAGTCCTCTCTGGAGTCTCTCCCCTAAAGGGGCCACGAGCACAGAGGATGAGTTGAAAGAGGATGGGTGCAAGAATATTCATCTCCTAGATGACTCTTGCATGTTATCTGACTTTTCCCCCCTCTCTCATTCAGAAAATATTTGGCCATCGCCTCTCACAGCTTCAACTGAGTCATGCTCTTTAACAGGCTTCCCAACCCCAGACAGAACAATGTTACATTACAATCGAAAAGACAACATTTTCCTACATCAGGCGAAGCAACTCTTCCGTCTCATTCGTCCTCTGGAGAATCCATGAGCCACGAGTAACCCAATCGCTGAATGTGTGATGGATCTGTGGGACATGTTAAATCCGTGGCTCTGTGTTTGACCGCCTGGCCTGCTTTTGTACTCAGGTCCTCGGTTTGGTTTCTGCTCCTTTTGTCTGACTGCTGAAAAGAAAGCTGGGTTATAAAAAGCACAGTAAAGGAAGGCCTTTGAAGTTTTTTCCACGAGAAATTGTGGAGAGGAGCGAGGAAACAGTTGGGTCCTTTCTACTTGAAATAGTAATTATGCAAGCGCTTTGATATTTTGGATAGTGGGAGCGCACGTTCAAGCCTCCTATTCTCAGAGCTGTTATAGAGAAAAAAAATCCCATTCTCCTGAATAATAACTAGATTGATGTTCAGAAATGATCTTTATTCCAAAGTGACTTCACAGACATGCGCTGCTTTTTGTCTCTCCAAAATTTGAGCGAAGACCTTCTTTTCAAGCACTAATTGATATAGAACCTATTACTTCTTCTTCTTCTTCTGCAGTTAATGGCACCATGCCCACTGCACAGCTAAAAAGAGAATTCACAAATCAGCATCATGTGAAATATAGGCTATGTTGAGGTCATGCTCTAGTTTCTGTTTGTTCAAGTCATAATCTTAGAAAAGCTCTAAAATATACTGAATCCACAAAAGGGATTCTGTCTTGACTGATATATATTACAAATCGGAAGGTTATCCTCAGGGTGCAACAGCACTTTGGCAGTCAGTCATTCTCTGTCATCTGTGTATGGCCGTGCTGCAACGAGCTATTAGCAGGAAGCCAATAGAGTACGAATGTGAGCCCTTTGCACCAGTTTCAGTTACATGAAACCCACCCCTGCTGTCTGGCCAACTTCTGCTCTCCGCCCTGTGCTGCGAAGGAAAACATGGGTGTGTGCCGGAGAAAGAGGGAAGGAAGGAAGAAATATCTGCCTTTCTTCTGAAATCCCCACTTTTTCGTCTGGCTATTGAAGATATCCAGAGATTTCAAAAGAAGAGCGAACAGATCAGCGTGATGGCAAGCTAGATGGAGACAGAGAGGAACTTATGGAGAGAGATAATGGAAGAAAAAGAAACAAACAGAGGAGAGCAAAGTCTAAAGATAGTCCTTTCAGGGAGGAGATGTGAGCAGATGTGCGCTGGGTTGTCTGGACCAGTTAGCAGCTCACTGAGAGTTTGTGTCCTCTCCCTGAACTCAGACACAAGGAGGTGAGACTGACGTCTGCCTCTCAACAATCAATATCAATAACTGCATTAGACGTCACTGAGGAACTGAGGAAGGAGGAGTGGATGTTCTTCATGGGATGACTATTGAGTGTGAAACCTACATTTTTTCCACGGACGAGTTGTGAAGGGGTTTAAAGTTGGGTCAGACTGGTTGACTTAAATTTGGCAGCTAGAACACAGACACCAAAAGTCATCTATCTCTAAAACGCCATCTGCTTAAATGTTGTGTCAAGTAAAGAGCATCATCCAAAAAAAAAAAAAAAAGAAAAACTAGGCCTCTTAGATCATATGTGCTGCAACAAGAGACAACCAGGCGTGTAAAGTTTATTAGACTGTAACAAAAACACCACAGAATATTTTTAGCCGAAAATCTTTAAAGGAGCTGCATTCGATCAAAAGGAAAAAAAAAAATATTGCTTTCTATTCTGGAAGTCTGCAAGGAAAAATACAGAAAAATGCTTTCTGTTTGACCTTGATGCTTCACTGGGATAGCAAATAGTTTCTTTCTCTAGCAGTAAATTTGTTTCATTTGTGTTGTGGTCCAGATATTTTTTATGTAACTTGTGATGTCTCCCAGCACTCAGAATGCACGTTTTTGTTCTTCACTGCCTGTGGTGAGCGAGGCCAGAGCTTTGGGCCATACAAGTTTGTCCAACAACCTCATTCACTGACTCTCAAATACAATGTCACTGCCTAAACATTGTTATTTCACCATTGCGGTGCACATATTTCATATTTCAGACCTTATAACTGTCTAGTTTAATTTAACAAATGAGCTGAAGAAAGAAAAAGAGTAATTTGTGTAAGTAAATCTGATGAGGTGCCTGATGGGTTTGTTTGACAGTGGCAAAAGCACAAAGTGATACATATGAGGGGGCAGGAATTTAAAAAAAATGTGGTTCAGGGAATGTCAAATATCTCTGGTTACTTCTAAAACATACTCCAAATCAGAAGTGAAGTCTTTAGGCACCCAGACTCACTGAACTGTATCATTCATTTTGCCATGTGGCGTCCATCCAGAATCTGGCCGTGACCCATTTCAGTGCTGAATTTGAAGAAGTACTTCGCCGCAAGCACTACAGAAATGGCCATTGATGTTGTTTTTAAAGGCCAGAGTTACCCAGTGCGAACTTCACTGGTTCAGTCCAGACTGGGCCTGCTGATCCGTGCTCTGGCTGTCTCACCAGACCCTCAGCACCCGCCCGCCTGCCCGCCTGCCTGCCTGCTTGCCTGCCTGCCTGCCTGCCTGCCCGCCTGCCTGCTGGGTTTCCTGTGCTGGGGAAAGAGAGTTAGAGCAGGAGGCGGGTGGCGTGCAGCCAGGAGCCAGGAGCATGTGTGAGCAATCTGTAGAGCCAGACCAGTCAAAGAGGGTGTGTGTGCGTATGTGTGGAGGCTGCTGTGTGTTTTTGAGGGTGGGGAGGGGCGGCCATACCTGCTCTGTGTAATCATGTCTTAATCATACCTTACCACGTTGCTCTGAATTTAGCTGTGCGCATGCAATCTTTAACTATAAAGTTACTACCACTGCCTTCAGAAACCTGACTTTGATATTTTTTTCTTTTATCTGCACTGGGAAAAATTTCCCCCCCAAATCTCATTTGATTTCCACAGAGAGCACTAAATTGTAAAAAAGAAAAGACGGATTTCTGTCTTGTTTGTTTGTTTGTCTAAAGCCCAGATTAGTTTAAAGTGCACTATTGCGCAAGCATACAAATCAGTGACCCTGATCCCTCAGGGTCCATCCCCTCCACCGCCGCCACTCCCAAGGCCCGGAGAGCCTCTAAGCCCTGACCCATTAAAGTGACCACCCAGCCCTTTGAGATTAACCTCTGACCTCTAACTTCACTAATATCTGACCCTCGTCCAACCCCCACTGAGGCACAACAGAGCCCCATTCAGATGACAGACGCCCTGACTGCTTGTTAGACTGACAGACACTGCTGGCTCATACTCAAACTAGACCAAACATTGCACTTCAGATTGCTACCCTGAGATTCACTTTACAGTTTACTCCAGCATGCACGAGCTGCACTGTGACTCTGCTCTGTTTGTCCCACAGCAATTTATTAGTATAATTTCCTCTCCACCTTTGGGACGACAAACTCCCTTCATTTCATAACTTAGTCAAGCTGCAGATCAGTGATGATCCAGTTTCCCCCCCAAATAAGGAGCAGCGAGCGGCCTGTTTGTTGCGGATGGCTCGCTGAGAGACAGACGGGTCTGTTAAGGACTGGTACGTTGTTTACAGAAAAGCCTTTTTCATTACGTAGACGCTGAATGTAGCATACGGCTGCCAACATGGATGTGGCACGCAGTTTGAACCCCTACAGTCTGCATGTGAGCAATGTGTGGAGGTGTATTCCAATAAGACTGAGCGCTGCATCAGCCCAGAAC
>JAUZTA010000016.1:18564663-18582804 GCA_034780835.1 Ctenochaetus striatus | reverse complement strand
ATGAGTCATAACAGTTCAACTTTCAGGAGTGGTCCGAAAAGCAAGCGATAAGTGTGGACTGGAATGATTTCCTGGTTTGGTGCTGCAGAAGTCTTGCTTATCCCAGGGCAAGACTTTCCCTTTCCAGTAATCACATGTGTGCACTAGTTGTTCAAGCATGTTTGACAGTCTTCCTCTCTCTCTCTCTCTGTCCACTCTCTGTCCGTCTTCAGCTTTATTTATAGGACAAGTGCATCAGGAAAATTAGTTTCTTTGCCATTGGGTAGCTCTAGCCGAAGCCTTTGAAAGTCATCTGATGTTTGCCTGGCTACAGGGATCCCCTAGAAGGTCCTGCCTGATGTCGCATGTGATGTCAGAGCAGAGGTGACGCAGGCAGGAGGAAGGAGGCTGGTGGAAGAAGCCAGCCAGAAATGTGTGAAAGCTACTGACATCTGCCAGTGTGCTTTTCAGAGCAAGAATACAGGGAAAGGCCGGAACTGCATGCTCATCTTGTGTGTTTTTATGTCCTAGCTTGATGCTAGCCAGTATATTTTCTTATGTTTTGCAGATGGCTGTGCTTACTGCTTTGTTAATTCTGTCAGTTTTATATCAGGCCTCTGATGAATGCTTGAAATAACCCTGACCGTTCATTTTCATGTGTTTGCACAGCAGTTTTTCACAGTCTTCAGGCTGTCCGTCATGGCAGCCCTTAAATTACTGAGCCATTTTATCCCACCTGTAATCAAAATTCCTGTCATCTGTGAGCATAATCCTGCAGTCGCCTTGCCACATCCCATCACATACATATAATATGGCATGTCATATGTTTATGTTGGATCATACGCTTTCCCTCTCTAATACTGTTCACGAGGCATGGCCTGCAGAGTCCATCTGATTAGCAGAGAGCCAGAGCATGCTAATGCTAGCTCTTTGATCACAGTGTCTGGCTGATAAACCATGCCACTGTCATCTCCAGCAAACCCTGGACCTTGACAGACACTAATTACCATGAAGCCAGTTTGGCATGCTCAGAAACAGCAGGGAATGGGAGAAGTTCACTGCAGGTGAAGCCTACTGTGTTTCAGCACAGTGCCTCAGTTGATTAGTGTGCTTAATAACCTCCCCTTTATGTACCCCCCCACCCCCACCCCCCCATATGAAATTATAATTTTTTAAATGCTGGCAGGAGCTGTGGTGTTTTGGACCGAATACATAACTCTGAATCTTTCTCCACATAGGAGATTTGGATGCATTCAGTTGAAGGAAATCTGTTGACGTCAAATCCCTACATATCAGCTGAACTGAGCTAAGCCTGCCATACAATGGAAAATGAGTTCATTGATATAACTACTCTCATATCCTCAGTGTCTTACTGGATGCTGCTTGGCATTGCCTTGTGCATTAATGAGCTATTAGCTATACCATTCTTGTGCATGAGCCAGTTGTTACTGAACATTTTCTGTGGAGTGAAACAATGATACTGAGTTAGAGAAATGTTTGGCTGGATTACTTTTTGAAAGTCTGAAATGAATCAGAACCAGACTGTACTGTTTTCGAACTGTGATGTGTTGGAATATGGTGGAACGAAAACAACACCCCACAACTCAACCCATCCTGCCTTTGATTTCACTGCCAGTGGAGCCTGACTGTAATAATTTTTGGACCGAGGCAATGCAGCGGGAATATCTTAGAGGCTCACATGCTATTGTCTGTGAGCTGCCATTCACAAAAGCAAAACAACTGTTGCCATGGGATATGCTCAACAAAATAATGTAAGTGGGTGGTTTTTGGCTAAACTTTTTTTTTGCATGAGCTAATTGACTTTCAATGCACAGGCCCTGCCTGTTGCTCCTCTCTAGGGGGCGTGAGCATTAAAGAAAGCACATGGTGTGCAACGTGGTGAATAGTAATAGGTCATAATTACCCTAAACTCTAGCTGCATTGCACCTGAGCCTAGCAGAATTCCTCCGATGGCGAGTTTCCAGAGGGCAGACAGCTCCCAACATTTTGTGTTGTTATGTTGTTACTCAATGTTCTCCACCTCACTCTACCTCAGATGGAGAGCATTATGCTTTCTAGAGGTCAATTTAAGGTAATATATGGCCTGTGGTAGTTTGACTGTTTATTTCTCTGACCTGAGCCAAAAAAACAAGCCTCCAGATTCTTTCCCTGGGACAAACAGGAGCCTGCAAAGGGCCTGATTGGAAAGATTGCGACATGGTTGACTCTACTCCATCCTCACAACAACGCAGTTCCTCAGGAAGAGAGACGGCCCCTTTGTGGGACACAGTGATGTCACATAGATAAACAATGTGCGAACCGTTGCTGTTTGCCGAATGTGATGGGCTGTCATCCCTGAGAAACCCCTGTGCGTGCACAGACCTAACAGATGCAGGCCATACACTAGCCAAGTACACACCCACATGGGTCAGTTGTTATAGATCCAAGGAGACTGGGAACAATGTGTTGGGGAGGTGCGGCTCTTGTGGAATATTTTAGGAAGCAGGCTAATCGTCTTTTTGGTTCCAGGCTCTGTTGTATGAGATTTCTTTTGTTGTGTTGTTGTCTTTCTTTTTTTATAGCTGGAGCTGTTAAATCCTGATTTGTTTTTGACTTCACTTTTAGAGGGGATGTGCTATTTTAGCACATCTCTGTGTCTTCTTCAGGACATTAATCACTGTTGCTCAGTTGGTTTTGACCACAGGCAGACAATCTGTTTTTATACTTTACGCCTGTTATACAATTTACTACATCTATATCTAACTATATACCTCTCTCCCTCTCTTAACATGCACATGAACACACATATATGTATAGACAGATGTACAGATGTAGATAGATTTATATACATAGATATATAAATACATAGGCAGATATTTCACATAGTCTGTCTGCAATCTGGAATATGCACCAACACCCTCTGTCTCTGCAGTTCTGCCCCCAAGGCCTGATCTAGGTCTCTGTCCCGCATTGTCTGCCACCCGTGCTGTCCCCCTGCTTCCCTTCCTCCCCATCTCCCCAATATGCCCTCATCTCAGTTGGGCCATGAATAAGGAGCTGACACCAAACTGTCAACCTGCAAACCATCATGCCCCTGCAGCCTGCCGCTGGTGTAGCCACCAGTGAGGGTACAGGCCAACCTCACACACCTTAAAAAATGCTTGGATCTGTTTTTAATAAACAAGCTGTGGCCTTAACAAAAGTTCACTTGACCTCAGAAGTGGTTGTCTTAAGTGTTTCACAAAGTAGTAAATGATGTTATTGTAGTAGTGTGTGTACCGAGGCTGATTAAAGAAAATGTGGGGGCTGGTGTGAGGGTCTTCTTTAGGGAAATGCCAACTCTCATGTGGTTCTATTTATTTTAAGCTTACATTGCAGCAAATGTTAACCATAAATTTTGTTATTAATTTCTTTAAGATGTGTCATTAAAATTAAGCAGATCTGCACTTTTTTCCCCCACTCCTCCAATTTGAGAGCCTGTGATGCCAGTCTTTTTCACACAAGACCGCATTGTAGTGAAACACAATGTTGTTGTGTTTGAGGGGATGAAAGCGGACCATTGTTGCCTACCTTTGCTTCAATCTGAGGTTTTATTTGATATAAAATGGGTAATTCTGTTGCGTAACAGCATTAGCAGTATTTACACTGAGCTTGTCATGGGGAGTAGAGAGTAAGGGTGGGGTATTTATGGGGGACTGAATGAGGGCAGGTCACTTTACAGGAGGAAATCCTCACTTTTTTTACTGATGATTGAGATAATCCTTATTTAGTGATGACACCTAGAGCAATTGCCTCAGATTAAGGGTTTAGCCAGATTAGACATCATATGGATGTGCAGTTAAGACAGGTTAATGTGCAGCTATCATAACAAAAGTGAATTAGCATATTAATAAGCATATCCCTCGACCTAAGGCTCACTTAATTAAGCTTTTGCCTGGCTGGAGGCAAAGGCTTCATCTGCAGGAAGGAAAGGGTAGTGAAACCAATCTGACTCTGATCTTTAAGTCTGATATGGACTGTCAGCACTGTAGTAACCCTGGTGTTAGTTTTAAGTGAAGAAAAAAATTGTTTACATTTTAGAGAAAACTATGTAGTGAAAAATGGCCACAAATATTACGGTCTTGGATCTCATTCTGCTGGCATTTACAGTATTTCAGAGACATTATGTGACTCATTAAACACAGTCACTGGCCTGCTGCCCAGCACTAGTTCGACGACAGTTTATGAAATAACAGTCAGGGAAAAAATGTGTATGTCCCTGTTCTAGTCTTCATCTTCAAGCAAAAAAAACAAATCAAAACAAATATTTTGCATTTGACATTGTTCATCTCTCTACCAAAATCAGAACTAACCTCTCCTGAGGAGATTACTCAAAACGCAAATGGAAATAGTTAAACTCAACAAAAGTATTAACTGGGTAAGCGCCAAGAGTCAATCCTCCAAAACTAACAGGTTTAAGGTTTTAAAAGAAAAAGATAATCGTATTAGAGTGCCAGACATACTAAGAGAGCAGCATTTCACGGTCTTGGATTCTGTTAATCACCTAGTAGGCCATCCTAGGGTTCAGGTACCAGAAGGAGGGAGGCAGAGAGGGAGCAGGAGGAAACACAGAGGGGTAGTGATTCTGCCCTCTGAGTCAGGACTCCTTTCATGGATGGATTTTTTTTTCGTCTCTATGGGACTATCATGCTAAACAAATGCTAAGAAGCAAAACAAATGCTAATCTGTTTGCAGCTGAATACATTCCGGCGAAGCTGCATTTGGCCGTCTGTTTTTTTCAGAACCGACAACAAGCAATTTGGCTCTGCCATTAAACAATCGTAGTGTGATTGGCTTTTAAACTGTCTAAACAGCATTTGATTCTGGCAACGAGTCCCACACTGCTGTTCCTGAATGCCATTTCTTATTAAGGACAGCCAGGTTGTTGGCAGTCTGTTCAAGTGGAGAGTATTGAATGAGTGGGCTGCAGCAGCATCTGTCCTGTTGACAAGGCAGCAAGCATGACTTCATCAAGGACATTACATCATGAGCAGATGCACCCTTGGTATCATCAATTTGATTCCTCATTGGCTCTTGTTAATAATAACACTTAAAGTCATTTTTGGGCAGGAATGCCACTCTACCGTCCTTGTAGATTAGTTTTACATAGTGTTATCTCAGTGTCCCTCAACTGCAGTTTTCTTCAACAACTTTCGTGTTCACTGTTGGTGTTAAGTTAAAATACTCAGCATTAGTGCTGGTTAAAAAAGAAGAAAAAAGAGAAACACATAGCTGCATTTCACTATTATTTTGATCATCGTCTTGTATAATTGAACAATTGTGTAGTGTATACAATATGAGAAAGTAGTGAGAATCCTCCATCACAGCTTCTTTACTCTGCATGTTTGTCCGGCCAGCAGTCAAAGGGCCCAGATATATTTAATCACTGTTATAGAGGACTAAGAAGTTATCATTTGAGGAGGAACCATGGAATTTTTGTGAATTGGTTGTGTCATTTATTGACAAACGACACAACTACTCACTGCTAATCATTTGAGCAGTACACACACCAGAAAAGTAAAAAAAAAAATCATTAGTTCAGTTCCTTTTAACTCTGATATTATGTGTCTTTTTTGATTGATTTCTTGAGTCAGAAATGAAATATGAAATCCCTTATCATAGACAGATTTTTCTTGGGCTTATTACTTAAAAACATGCTCATATGTAAGATTATTACCTGACAGTACTTAAAGATGAGAAAAAGATAACAAGATGGGATGTGATTGTGAGCAGGGAGGAATACAAACCCCCAGTTTCCTCACTGATGCAAAACATAAGCTTTTGTGGGCTGCTAACAGCTACCATACTGCCACTGTATGGGAGTCTTCAGGGAGCCCACAGTAAACAGTGACATTTCACTGCAGCACCAGCAGCCTTCTAAAACTCTTGTTGCCTCTGATCATCATTGCAGGTTGTTTTTGAGTGTGCTTATTTACCTCTTGCTCCTCCTCAGTTCTGGACATAGTCGGGTTTGGTGCCGGTGATCGCCGAGTGAAATGGAAAAAGGGTTGTTGCTAGGAGGACTGGAGAAGAGAGGAGGGAGGGACAGGCTTCTGGGAAGGCGGGTGATCTCTGTGTCGTGGCGGCTTAGAATTTGGGTTTTTGTTTTTTTTTTGTGTTTCATCCCCTCAACTGTCCATATAGGTTAGGACCATTGACAAAAAAGAGGACATGGGAAGCAGGGATAATGGTTTTATCGTCACCTTCTTTTCTCTGTCTCTCTTCTTGTCTCTTCATGTCATCCCCCTCTTTCTTTTTTTCCCAGTGATGGCCTCAGCTGCGCAGCTGTGCCGGTGATCCTGCCGCTGCACGTAGAGAAGAAGCAAAGACGCTTTGACAACCGACCTACCTTCCTCTCTCTTAAAAAAACACAGGCAGAAAAAGGAAAAAAAAAAAAGAAAACTCACCAGCATAAACAAATGCGATCATGTACAGCGTGGAGGACCTCCTCATCTCTCATGGATACAAGCTACCCAAGCATACAACCACCTCTTCCAATCCTACCCCAGCAATCGCATCCTCGTCCCGCCAGGCTCCCCCGTCCTCACCGCCGTCCTACAGCAAACACCATGAAATCCTGGAGAACGTGCCCGGCTCCAGGACAGTGAATGGCTATGAAAGAGGGCCCGGGGTGCCCTATGGGAGCAGTGGGGGAACCAGACAGCCTCAAGTGTATGGCAGCGGCTGTCCCAACAACAACAACAACGAACCCAGGGACAGGAGCCAGTCCAGGCGGGAGGGTGAGAGCCGGAGCCAAATAGACACCCATTCCTTGGGAGAGTCGCTGACCTCAGACAGCGGGTAAGTCACAGCCTGTGTTGAGCTTTACCACCAGCAATGCGGTCCTGTTTGATCAACCCTTTTGCCTTTACTAACTTAATTACAGCGGTCATTACCATTTATTGACAAATGTCACAATCATTCATTGTTATGGTGCTTTGGTGGAGCAGATGAATTAAATTAAATGACTCATTAAGGAGTTTTGCATGCTAAGTTTGCATTCTGTCTTAAATGAAACTACCTAACATGCTTTCTTGCCATCTTTCTCTCTCTCTATCTACCCTTGTGAATAACTTCTCATATAATTGCTATTTCCCTTTATCTCAATCAAGTCTTGCGTAGGGCAGGAGGGATAATGTATGCATGAGTCTTAATCTGCCACATGGGACCTTGGAGGTATAATTAAAGCAGCATTTGGGGAAACCTATGTGCCCTGTTTGAGCATGCCCAGTCTTACACACACACAGTTTGCCAGATTTATCAGGATACCCCCTTCCTCAGTTTAACCCCAAAAATAACCATAAATGCACAACTGGCTTCCACTGTCACACACAAGCATTACACCTACTTTATATAATGCATGCCCCATCAATAATACAGGATTCATATAGGGTTCATTTAAATATGTATATGGAGGATAGGCTATATTTAGCCTAGACTAGAGTTATGCAATTGAAACCCTCTCGGGTAGGAACTGTTAGAACGTATGATATTTCCACAGATATTGCCTGGCTGCAGCCAATCTGTTTTTTCCTAAAAAATAGGATTGTTTAGTTTGCCTATTTGCACTAGTTCAGGGGGTTAGTGTACTGTAACTGAGACAAAGTCAATACAGCTGTTCTCATGTCCACACAATTAGGCAGGCTTGTCAGATTTTTCCCTTTTTCCTCCCATTTTGTTTGGCTGACTATCATTTTTTTCCCCTAATCCCTTTTGCCACCATCCAATGATAGAGCATCTGAAAATAGTCAAATGACCTTGAGTAATGTCAGTGGATGTGTTAGTGGTTTTTTTTGCCACTTTTTGGTTTTGTTCTTTGAGACCAGTAATCCGCATTTTCATGTTGCTACTCTGCCAGTCCTATCAGAGCATTCTTTTGGGAATGTGGGAATTGCTAAGACATATGTCCTGCAATTTCAGTCTGTTGTTTGCTCATCTTTTTTTCTCTCATCCAAATCTGCCTGGCAGCTTTAGTTTAGATAAGGAACAGGCCTATCTTGGCACTCCCATTAGGCAGTGCTACTTAGACCCAATTAGACTAATGATGGTAACTCATCTTACATGAAATGCCCTTAAAATTTTAGCCGATTGGCATGGCCAGACCCCCCTTCCCCAAGCAAACATCTCTGGCCAGTGATGATCATGGATGGAAATGTCAAGGACGCTTACTGGCCTCGGCCTCGAGGGGATGTGCACATGTGCTCACGTCTTGTTTGCGTTGTCAGTCAGTCAGTCAGTCAGCCACACCACAAATAGCCTGAAATTATCGAGCTGTATGCAGAGACCCATCAGGTCTGCCATCAAAAATCTTCCAAGGGATGTAGTTTTGCTTTGCTTGCACGTGTTTAATAAAATCTGCTTGTTCTCTCAGGTAAGAACCAAATGATGGTGCATGAGAGAAATTGTTAAGGAAAAGAGCTTTATGTTGATCTGTCATTGAGGACGTTTGGGACAGGCACAATGTGTCATTGTGTAAAGTGTTTATAGTGTCCCACAGAAAATGATTACTTGACATTCCACTGCTAGTAATGGTCATCTGTCTCCATCTAGTGGGAGATGATGTCTTTTTCTACCTATCAATATTCTAGACTGTCAGCCTGTTACTTTGTGTATGTTATCTATTCATTGGCGTTTGATGACTCTGAACAATTAAATTGCCAAGATCAATTGCTTTAATATTTTAAAGTGCTTGGCTTTTTTGTAGTTTACAACATTATGTTATCTCATCTTTAATCTGCAGAAAACAAAGAATCAAAATTCAGGTTTTGCCTGATATTAATAAGTTTATTCAAAGCATAATATGGCCATTTGTGAAGTTAAAGGCTTTATAGCTGTTCAGAGTGGATTTTCTAAGCTTTTTTTGCAGTCTTTTGTGGAGAGAGTTCATGGTTTTCAACACCAAAATAGGACAAAAGTAAGAGAGTTAGCAGACTAGTCAAATTCTGCTTACCTCCGCTCATCTTGTCAATTGCCATGTAAATCAGGTGTGCATGTTGAATTGTCAGGTATTGAGAGTTGCCAATAAAAGAAAAAAATCTAATTCCGAAAGGTGTTGGGAAAGGAGTAACAAAAGTTATTCAACACACAACAGGCACTGGTTGGTTGAAGTTTAAAGTCGCTGTTATTGTGTGTGTTTCTTCACAGGTTCTGTGATGGCACCAGAGGTCCTCAGTCACAGTCCAGGGATGTATCCTACTGGAGAAGGAGAGGTCAGGACTTCAGTGTGCTGCTGGACTATGCTGACTTCAGAGATTCCCATGTAGCAGGTCAGGGGGGATACGGCAGGCCGGAGGGTTCCCAACAAGCAAGAGGCCAGGAGTTGTCTGCAGAGGAGTGTCAGAGGGCAGCTCATGAGAGGCAGCGCTGGGCAGCCCAAGCTCAGGCTCAGGCGCAGGCTCAGGCCCAGGTCCAGGCTCAGGCACGCTCTAGAGAGAGGGAAGCTGCTCTCCATCAGTGGAGGACAGCAACTGAGAGGAAGTGCCAGAGCCTGGGAACAGATGAGTGGCGTCCAGCTGTGTGCTTCGGCCGCCAGCTGTCACAGAATGAGGGTGAGCGTAGGGCACAGGAGCAACAGCGGCTTCATGCTAGGACACCAGAGGGTATGGTGGTCCACCCCAGGACAAAAGCCAAATCCCAGTCCCTGCCCAGGATGCTGCAGCCTGAGAGCCTGCAATACGTGGATATAGCCTTGTCTGGTCAAGAGTTGTACAGGCGGGTCAATGGCCACCCACTGTTAAACCAAGATTTTTACAGGGCACCCCGCTGGCCGGAAAATGGCAGGCCGGCAAGTGCCAATCAACTCTCAATGACACCAAAGCCCCGCTTCACCCGACCCCCAAGACCTCCCTCCTATGAGATGCACCAGCAGATCAGGGGAAGCTGTGAGGTGCTGTCTGGAAGAGACTCAGTGATTCCCCAGGCCAGGGACAGAACGCCACTCCCCATATCAAGGACAGGTGACCCCCAACTGGACTATTTTGCACAGGATTCTGGACCTCCAGGATACATCCCTCCCCCATCATATAAAAGAGCACCTATAATGGGAGGGGGGCGCCGAGGATATAGTGAAATTGCTGTTGACTACAGGTAAACTGCTTTTTTTTCTTTGTCTTTTATTTATAAATTAAATACTTTCACACAAACTTTGCTTCATATTTGAACAGTGAGTAAGTATTTTACATTTTAATTATCGTGTTGTTTTTTAATATCTCCAAAGCATGTGATCTAAAAGTTACAATTTATTCAAAAAACCCTGCAATATTCTAATTTCCAGCATTTACAATGTGTTTTGATACAAAAAATTCTCAGCTTTAGTTTGTTGGTGTTCATCCTTTCAAAAACAACATTTTCACTAAGATCAATAAGCTGTGACAGACTTTATGTCACGAAGGACCAATTATTTGATCATTATTTAAGCCCCCAATAGGATTAGCCTGCTGCCAAAATTTATTTACTCTAAAGAAACTGTCAAGTCATATTTAGTGAAGTTGTTTCTCAAAGACAAATACAAATTAATTTAATCTAAAAATAGTTTTACACAAATTAAGGGTTGAGTGTGAGGATTATTTTCAAGGTTGAACATGTTGTAAAATATGAGGACAGGTTTTCGAAGACCATGTAGCCAGAATTGTTAAAAAAATCATGTTCAGATATATTGCTTGTAGGCAAATTCAAGAAGCACAATTTGAGGCCACACACTCTTTTTCATTTCATGTACAAGGCTTGATTGCAATTTTATCTGGCTGCATGGATTTAATGTCATGTAACAGTAGAAAGACTCCAGTCTTCTCAAGACTTGTTATTTTCTTGTTGTTTAGATAAAGTGAAACTGTGTCATTTTTAAAATTAGGTACAGAGGGGATGTGTACCAGCAGATACAAGTGGCACCAGATGGATCTCACTGGTTCACCAGACATCCAGCTGGCTCCTGGCCTGATCCCCAGAGAGAAAGAAGCCTGTCTGGCCAGAAGCAACTTTACCCTGTGTATACTACCCAGGAGCACCCTGGTGGAGCTATTCAGTACATCCCCTTTGATGACCCCCGGATCCGCCATATTTCCTCAGCCCTGGGTGGCAACTCCTTGACAGACGCTGACAAGATCCGCCACATCCGCAACGAGCTTCCCAGCGTCACCGTGTCGGAACCTGCATCCGACAACAGTGCCTTTTTGCCCCCGCCGCTGGGGCCTTTTATCGGTGCCAAGCTGGCCGATGATGCTAACCAGACGTCTTCTAGCGACTTAGACAATGACAATAACAGGTGGGACAGTGATTTGCACAAAAAGACTGTCGATAACTTCCCAGCAATTGACCAAAACTGCAACAACAGATATCCCAAAAACCACCGTCCACCCTCATCTCCCTCTTCAGCCTTCCAGGCCCCATTAACAAGGACTTCCTCTCGCCAGGGGTCCACCTCAGATCAGGTCTTTGCAGAAACCATCACCCAAGTGAAGAAAATTGTCCCATATTCAGGGTCAGACACCAACAGGAACACCAAGAGGAGAGTGAGTGAGACCATCTTCTGCCTTGTGTCTGTCCCTGTTCACACACCGACTAACATTAGCAAAGACTTAACGGCAGATCAGAACAACAATGAGACAATACCGAGCCTGAGTGTCACCAACTCAGACATTTTCGCTGTCGGCCTAAGAGAGACCCCGAACATACGGAGCAAATCAGTGAATGAAATGCCCATCAAACCTCACTACTCTCACTATCATACCAGCAGCACATCCTCAATGAGGAACTACAAGAGGGCTCCTCTAAGGAAGGAGATAATAGATGCCTGGGCACTTCAAGCCAGTGAAGACAAAGAGTTGTGCTATGCTGGGTCCTGGCCCGGAAATCAGTACCGCAACCAGGAAACCCAGACTGGCTCACCGTTGACAGTGGTGAAAAGTCCAGAACCTCAGAGTCCTCCTGGGGGACAGGAGTATGTCCAGTCTTTCTCAGACACAACCAAAGACCGTGGCCTGGGAACAGACAATAGCTCCTCTTATGGCTACCCCATGGCAGGCCAGAAAAACCTTCATCTCTCTAGCAATAGCGCCTTCTCCCGTCTTAACCTCAGCCCAACACAACTGTCTTCACTTCAACCCTCACAACAAGAACCTGCCTCCCCATCACAGACCAGGGATCAGGGAGACAAGCAACCATCTTCTCCTAAGAAGAGCAACTCCATTCCCCTAGAGAGTGCAGAGCAAGTGGCCTTTGGTCAGTTTCTCTTGAAGCCAGTGAACCGGCGACCCTGTGATGCAATTGGCGAACTGGAGAGCATTAATAAGGAGATGGAAGACACGATCAGCAAGAGACCCAATGTTGGCCAGTACATTAATAATTTAGATGGGGTAAATAAAAGCTTAGATCAGTTTAAATCAGGAGCACATTTCACTGTTGGTCCAGAACCAGGCAGGGAAGCCATCAGTCTTCCACCAATGCACATAGAAAAACCCAAAAATATAAAAGTCAGATC
This sequence comes from Ctenochaetus striatus, assembly GCA_034780835.1. Lineage (NCBI taxonomy): Eukaryota > Metazoa > Chordata > Actinopteri > Acanthuriformes > Acanthuridae > Ctenochaetus > Ctenochaetus striatus. The sequence goes on along the minus strand of JAUZTA010000016.1, from coordinate 18,570,311 downwards.
AAAGTCCTTGGCTTCTACTGCTGATCTAGACTCCATGGACATGGACACCGCTTTCTCCAGACCGCAGGCCAACAACCTAGCATCAACAAATGAACTCTTAATGTTTCTCAACCCATGTCCCACAGAAAGTTGCCTCCAGCCTTTACTATCCCCTCAAAATGAGTCAAACCAGCTCTACAGACAGGATATCCCAGTCCCTCAAGAGTCGTTGCTGAGGGACGTGGGGTTAACGGTCTACACAGAGACTCCTGGTGGTCCTGGGGAACCAATGCAGCGCTCTCTCTCAGCCTCATCTCCACTCGATCATGGGGAGTTTAGCCAGTCAGTGCAGCTGTTGTGGGAGGGCAGGACAGCAGCTGATAAAAACACTGGTGGCCCTGAGCACAATTCAAGCAAAGAGGTTCAAGTGAAGTTGGATTCTGACAGAAAGACAAAATCAGACAGCAATTCACCATTCAGAGGTGAAGTGAATTTACGCATCTGCAGAAGCAGGAGTGAAAACAGCAGATCACCTCAGAAGGAGAGTTTACAACATATCACAAGGTTGACCAGGGAGGTGTCTTTTGTGTTTGACAATGATAACTGTGATGAAAGATACGCCATTTCTGAACCTATGACCTACAAGAATGAGTCAACTATAGCAGATAAGCACTTGGAAAACTTACTGATTCAAGAGAAAGCTAATTCTTTACCTGCAGAGGACCTCAGCAACCTGTATGAGGTCAAATGTGCCAAAGGTATCCCTGAAAATGAGTCGATTGAGCAGAGGGCTGCCAGAATCCTTGGTATATCCGTCCCGGTGGAAGCCTTGGGTGTGGCTGACAAACAGTCAGAAGACAACCACAGTGATAACAATACAACTGTTAGTGAGGAACTACACAGTCAAGCCGAAGAGACACAGCAGGTTAAAGGAGAGTGCGAGCAAGTCGAAGAAGAGACCCTGATCATCCAGGGAGCAGAAACAGAGGAGGTCAGTGAGACAGAAGACAGACAAAAGCACAGCAGCAATCACAATGATAGGAAAGACAATGAAGACGTCGAGCTTCAGTGTCCAGTGGTGCTGGACCTGCCAGAGTTTCCACCCAGTAAGCTTCCCCTATCCCTGCCTGTCACCCCTAACGAGAAGCTAGCACTTAGCATGTGCAGTGTAGAGAAGAGGGGGCGTGGAGGATTATGCAAACTAATTGAATCCACAGAAGATAAGCTAAACTCTACGGCTTCTTCAGCTGCTACATCTCTCGGTCAGTCAGACACAGACGGATTTACTATTCTGAAAGAGCTGGACTCAGAACAAATCTGTCAAATGAGACACCTCAGTCTCAAAGGATCTGAGTCTGAAGAGGCAAATGGCGACAGAGAGGAGACTGAAGTTCAAGAAGAGCAAATGGAGTATGCCGTGGAACAACAAGAAGAGGAAGTGGATAATAAACTAGAAGAAGAAGGAGGGATGGAGGATGAAAAAACAGATAAACGTGAAAATGCAACTGAAACGCAAGAGAAGATTGTAGAGCTTGAGGAAGCTTGTATTCTTAAAGAGGGAGTGAATGAAGAGGTATGTGAGGCAGAGCAAAGACAGGAAGAAGAGGCAGAAGAGATGAATGTTGAGATTGCTCTAAAAACAGAAAATGAAGAGAGGAAAGAAGTAAAAGTTGAAACAACAACTGAAGAACCAGAGGGGGAGGTGGAGCTAAAAATTGTGGAGGTTGACACAGAAAAGTCTGTGGAGAAGGTGAGCGATGGACAGAATACAGCAGAGGTCAGTAGAGCTGAGGCGACTCAAGGCGCTGAGGGAGAGAAGTTGCCCAAACCAAAGCAGCGCAAAAAGCTTCAGAAGCCTCCTCTGCTTCCAAAACCTCGCAGTGTCCCCAAAAGAGAAATAACACTGCCTCAACTCAGCTTCAGCACTGGGACCTGTGGCCCCTCGAACATGGAGGATGAGGAGATGCTCTCTGTCTCAGGTGAGTGTGCAGGAATTTAGACATAAACCTTTTATATGCTGGTTTTGCCTTTAAGTAAAGCAGCAGCATAGCGTAATATATGGGTTAGAGGTCTTCAGGGATTAAAAAAAAAATGTGTGTGTGAGCCCAAAAAGGCCCAGCATATGGACTGCCTGGAACTAAATCAGGCACATATATTATGTTAAAACTGAGGGACAGTGGCCAAACTGACACTGATTTCACAGCCGATTACTATGAACAAGTTAACATTAAGTCACAAACTAACAATAACAAAACTTGCATCTTAGCTTTTGTAACATAAGTAGCCTTCTCCCATGTGCCTGGCCATGATGATGCATGTAATCCATCCTGCTTGCCAAGGATGTTGGTACATCCCTGCATCCAGGTTGTCTGCTGTTCCCCTTTTTCTGCTTCAGATTGCAAAGTTTAACCCCAACCCTGAAATCACAGGGTTCAGGCGTGTGGTTCAAGCATTAGCTTTGTACTGATGATTGTCAGTAGATTCTTTACCTTTTTTTAAATTAATATTTTCTTTTTTTCCGAGCGTGAGTTGATGAGTTGATGTAAATTAAGTTTTGAGTGCGTGTGTATGCCGTTTGTTTAAGTGTGTGAGCAGAATGTCAAAATGCCTTTTAAACGGTGCCTATACTAACTATTCTGTTGTCAGTTATAGCTTGTAAGCACAGGTTTTATCTCTGTGACTTAATATTACCAAACCTGCAAACCTCACTATAACAGTAAAGACTTTTGTTGTTGCTGTTTTTACATTCTTTTTATTTGTTAAATAAGTACAAGGTACAAGATACAAACCCACCTCTCAAAATGTTCATTTTTTTGCTATAAAAGTACCCTGTGGAGTTTGTTGTTTGAAGTTATTTTTGAGCTTTAGTGTTACTCTCAAGCAGGTATATCCTTTAAAATTAGTGTAGTTCTTTCCTCATAATATATTTTGCAAAGCTGATTCTTGTAGTGTTTTAAATCCTAATTTGCTTTCATCTGTGTTCACATGTTAGAAGTGTTGCTCTTACTTTGCTGATCGGGTCCTGTTTTATTTGGCATGTTACCACACCTTATAGATCCCTGGAATAGTGAAGAATTATTGCCAAGAATGTGCATTGTGTGTATGTGTATCCTTGAATGTGTGCACAGTAAACATTAAATGAGACCTACACATTTAATAGTTACTCTTTTTCATTACCGGTTGTCAAAAACTTCACAGGGAACCTTTAATTTTCACCTTTTAAGGACAAATAATATCGTTTTGACTTACTTTTGATTGAGTTTTCTCTCTTGCTTTTCTCATCAGACTCTTACGACCCAAGTCGAGTGGAGAGAGTGTAACCTCTGACACTGCATTCACCACTGTGGATATCTGTCTTTTCCAAGTTAACAGCTTTTTCCAACAACAAAGGTTTTCATCTCACCTCACAGCTGTGACCCCTCCAGTATTGTTACACATTACTTCTCACAGAACTGACTGTCCTGGTGCTGCGAGAGCATTTTTACAGCCAAATAAAAGGCACCGCCAGTGCCAATTCTCCTGGCCTTCTCAACCTTGGCATCCTCGTCCTTCCATTCTCTTCACCTCTCAAAAAGTCAATTTGCTCAAGCAAGCGGACATCCTCTTTTGAAGTTGTCTTACTTTGCTTTTGGAAAAATGCATGTCATTATTCCAGTCTGCGCTTGGGCTCCTTCTCGAGCTTGAGTGTTGAAATATGAATGTAAATGTGCTTCTGCTCAACAAACAAAAGAAATGTAATTGAAAAAAATAAATAAACCCAAGAAGGCAACAGTATTGCATTACAATCAGTATTAACCTACACCAAATGTAAATACATAAGAATTATAAAGTTTTATTAAGAATATAAAAAATCAATTTAAGGCATTTAATTGCTGAAGAAATGTATATTTTCTTATCTGTGTTAAGAAAAGATTAGATTTTTGGAAGTGTATCTTTGGGTGTATTACTAATAAAACCCTGTGCTCTTTATTCTTATACTTGTGTGATAGAGAATGTACTGAGAGAGCCTGGATTGCAATGAGAAACACTGTGGTCCTCGAATAGTTTCACTCAAAAGCAATATAGTTGTTGTAAACAAGATGTTTGTGACATGATTTGAGTAGTAAGTCTCCATTTCAAGGAGCTGATCGCATTTAAACGTCGGCTTTAAACCTCTCCCATTGGTACAAGTGTTAGATATGCTCTGCTGAGATTATTGGCTTTATGTTACCAGCGAGCACCTAATAATCTCTTCAAATACTCAGAGATTACCGTAGGAGGTATTCATGTTTGCACCTTCCCTGCTCTTTGGTGCTGTCAGTCTCAGCATCAGCAATTGCAAGTGTGTATCAGAAATCAGATTTAGGTGTTATTTTGTTAATCCTCATTCTGTTGATGAAGAAGACTATATTTTGTGGCATTAACAGAACTCTATATTTAACCTCGGAGGTTTTTTTTTTGGTCACATTTTAGTTTTTATGTGTGATTTCAGAAGTGCTTATTTGCAGGAAACGATAGATGTAGCTATAATGATCGCAGTGTGCCTTGTACACACTGTTCTGTAGAGAATTTCATGTGTGTAACACATCCAGTATTGTCATCTTTTTTTCAAATCCTGATTTAAACTGGACATCCACAATTCATTTTATTTTAATGAATAGAAAGATTTGGAATCGTTTTGGCAATAATTAAAAAAATTAGCTGAAGAAGCTTAATACTGATGCTGTACATAACATTGACTTTAGGATACTAATCACAGTATCTAAACATGTTCTATAATTTAATGTTGACATATCAGTGTTTTATAAGTTGTGGGCATAACTGGCAATTAGTTAACACTCACTTTACTTATGGGGTAGCAATACAAGAAAATAAAACATACCAAACCAAACTTTTTGCTATGCATTGGACATCCACATTCACTGGGTCTAGTACCAAAATTTAAAGCTAAAACTGTAAGTTTGGGTTTACTTGTTTGACCCTGTCACGATTTGATCCAGCTGTATTTTATGTTGAACCTGTTGGATCTACTTGTAGACTTGCATGGAGATGGCTCATATGTTCATAAGTGGACACTCAGTGCGAGGTTTTGTCTTTGTCCTGTTACCAGCCCAGTACCCGTACCTCTGTGTTCCAGGTAATGTGCTATCTGGTTATTCTCGTAGGTCTTTTTGTACTACAAGTTCTTTGTTACATGATATAGGCTATTGGTGCACATCTTGCTTTGATATTTTCTATTTTCATACAGAAGTATGTACAGCTTCTTTTTTATGCGCGGCATCTTTTTTTCTCTTTTTTTTTCGGGCATGAAATGCGTAATAAGTCACAGAGGGAAGGTGTGTTTGCATATAATTGCATTTGGTACTATATAGTCTATCCAATAAACAAGTGTTATATTTCATATAATGTATATTTTATTTTCAAAAAGTTATGCTACATATTTAAAACAGAACAAGGTATTTTTAGATTATTGTGAAAAGGGAACTGTTTCTGAAGGCACAATATTTTGTCTATATTTGAAATGATCATTATGAATGGTCAGAAATAGAGACAAGTGTGTGCTATTGTACAGTGCTGCAGAGTATTCATAAATAAAAGTATTTGCATGAAGTACGTTGTCATGTATTTTTTAAATTTGTAAATTCTGTGCATTATTTGATGCAAAGACTTCTGGAAAGTTATGCATATAA
>JAUZTA010000016.1:18549410-18560175 GCA_034780835.1 Ctenochaetus striatus | reverse complement strand
CAAAATAATTCTGGAAGTTTTACTGAAACTGAACTGAAAACTATTTCAGTGTAAAAGAGGTGTGCAAAATAAAAACACAATAGGAAACTACAGAAACATATGTTCTATCTTTTGTTAGGTTAAAGAGAGGCTGCCAGTCTTAATAAAACTTGCACTACAAACTTTAAAAAAATAATATCCCTTTTTAAAATAAACTTAACCAAAACACTACTGCCTTGTTAAAAAAATTGTTACAAAAAATGTAAAATAATGCAAAAATATTTTAGTTCAGGTTTTTCAGCAAATGCGAATCAAGGTTCATTGAATGTACTTTTTTTACATGTTGTTCAATTGTATGGGATTAGCAAACATTTCAAACATAAAGACAAACAAAAGTACTAATTTGAAAGTTAAAACTGTATTAAAAGAAAAATTCTAAATCTTTATCAAACCATGCAGAGTCACTTTAATAACTGGGTGCCAAGAAAACACTAAACAAAATTTCAATGTGTACTTATGTCTGTAACATGTAGGCTGTTGGATGGTCAGCAGCTGATGAAGCTAACAATTATTTGAAGACCACTAGGTGGCAACAACTCACCAGCAAAGTTCTCAGGCATTTTATTCAGACTGGGCAACAGTTTGTTCTTCTTCACATTTACAGAAATAATTGTTGCAGTAACGTGGAACTATTAACAAGCTTGTTACTTCTTTTGATGTCTTCTACAAAATACCTTTTCAAATTTCTGTTTTATCTCAAATATATTAAAAACTAATCCCTCTATTACACTATTTTGTGTTCACTGTATTATCTGTTAACATACAATTGTCATATTATAACAGAATGTCTTCATCAATTTCAGTCAGTCAATAAAAGAAAAGAAAAGGAATTTGTATTGAAGCTAAATAATTTAAGGGGCACTGTCTCAAGAGTGTGATAGAATCTAAATTTCTGTATGCTTTTCTACATGTAAAGCTACTAAATGCAGGTTTAAAATAAATAAACTGTTTTTACTACATTCCTATAGTGCGTCTATTGTGACGTCAAGACCATCATTGCTATGGGAATAGCTTTAGGAATGCTTGTTACCCAATTCACTTTGTTTTTGTGCTCTCCTCTCCTGCTGTTCATTCACTCATGCATGCATGGCTTTCATATGATCCCTCTTTTACCATGCAAACTGTTAAACATCAGCACACACATAAAAAGGGTTTTTGGATTGTGAGAATCTTGACAACAGTTCTTAGCCAGATTCCTTTTCCCTACCCCAAAAACACTTATTATTTGCCCTTCACACAAACTGACTTTATCACTACAAAATCCAGCTTCCTTCACTGCAGTTATATTCAGTATGCTGACTAACATAAACTTGTGTAGAGAAAACACTTCACTCAAATTTAAATCTAAAACACACAGTAAGATCAAAAATGTTGAATTTATTTGGCAATACACAGAATCTTTCAGCTGAGAACTTTAAAGTGACAATGCTATGTTCGGAATGTGTGCATAAAGGACAAAGCAGTTACATGTGCTGTTGATATTCAGTACATTGTGTTACATTGTATGTAAAGTTAGGTTTCCAGGGGTGATGGCACAGCCAGGAGTTATCCTGAACTGTTTGCAGGGAAGGATCCCGGAATTAGGCTGTTTGCTCTGTAAGGTCTGTCGTCTTTCCAGTAAAAACATTCCCACACCACAGGCAAGCAAAGCATGCTGAGGGCCAGAAACTTAACACAAGCAGGGCGGATTCAGAGCATCCTGCATCCTGGATGCTCGCTGCTGCTAAACCTCAGCCATGGAGACCCAGCATGGGATTACAGGAGCTCTCAAGTCCCCCATGCCCTGCACTGCCTCCAATCACTCCTGCCAGGTTATATGTGTGGTTTGATTAGCTGTGGTGCATTATCGTAATTCAATATATGACATATAAAAAAAATCAAGGATTTCAAATTATACATGAAAAGGCTATGACAGACATTACTTATGAGGGATTTCCACACAATATCAATTTTTTTTCCCTTTCCTTTTTTTCCTTTTTTTTCCCTCCTAAATCTAAATATAACAAAGATTCTTATAAGGTTGTAACACTGTTAAACATTACTGAAAATAAATCCGACTATGTGTACTTAAAGTGATTGTTTTCAATCTAGGATCCTCAGTGAGCAATTTACTTAAATGAAGCAAAAAATTATTTGTGCTTAGATACTTTTAAGGGAAACCAGCAAAAAACACCTCTAGACACCTCCATAAGTGCCATCGTAAGAGAATGGATTGTTTGTCACACAGAGGCCAGCAACCTCAGGTGTCCATCTCTGATACTTGGGCTTGCCATCTTTGTCCTGCCGGATGATGATGGTGCTTTTGGATGCCGCTGAGGGGTCTTCATCAAAGAAGTTGAAGGGTCTGAGGAAGAAGCCGACTGCGTTGCCGGGTGTTGCCGTGTTGGGGATGTCTTCTGAGTGAGGCACATGCAGGAAGCCCACTGTCACCCAGGCAACCAGGTCCTGCACACAGAAGGGCAAACATTACAATAAAATAATTGGAATGAAAAACATGTCCAACAGTTTTTATCTACCTGAAAGTACATTCAGACTAAAAGGTAAGTAGACATGAGTCAGGAGTGGCCAGGACTGATAGGCAGTTTCTTTTAGGAAGAGAAAACTTTCAACAAACTAAAAATGATAGAAAACTTGAGACATAAACCACATTTCTAAGAATTTATTTGAAACCTCACTAGAGATACTGTCTATTAATTACTTGTGACTGTTGCCTATGCAAGAAAATGGATTTTTAAGCTTTTTTTTCATACATTGAATGTCAAAAAAAGAATTAACATAAATGATGACTGATCTGTTACCAAAGTCCCCTGCTACTCTTCAGTCCCCATCTGTAAGCGATTATTCGTAATCAAAAGATGTTATTATAAAAACTAGTAAAGTTCTGGATACATTTTTTCTTACATATTAACAAGTTTTTTAAACCTGGTGCCAGTATTTCTCAACTGTGCATTAAATAATTACAGATTTAAAAACACTTTGAAACAGGGTGTGAGGAATTTTTCAGTGGAATGGCTTGTAGGTAAAAAAAAAAGTTCCTGAAAAAGAAAGAAAATCCCTAACATTTTAGGTAAAATGATTTGTTTTCTGCCTTTAGTGTAAACAATGTATTGCTATCAACTAAATGTTTGTCTTGGCATCTACATACATTGTGGAGAAATTTCTAACTTTATCTTGCAAGCATATTGTAATATTGTATGACATATGAAGGGCGGTTGATAAGTTCATGGCCAATGGCAGTAGGAGATGAATAATGCAGCTCTCTTTTAATTCATGTGCAGTTCACTTCAGTTCACTATGCATATTCAGTAAATATGCATATGTGGTATTTCTGTTCCTGAAATCTGAAAATTTCTTGCCAGTACTGTCTGAGAAAATGAATGATGTCTGCTTTTGTCATCCAGGATTGTGAATTTGAACTCGTCCAACACTGATTTATCATTTGCAGACCACTTATATTTCGAAAGATGAGGCTCAGTGGTCGTTACTTTGGCATAGAAAATATGCATATGGTCCATAACCACTGCAATAAAGTGTGTAAATGTAGGAGGGGACTATGTTGAAAAATAAATGAAGAAAAACATCTAAAGTTGACTCTTTCTTCCTCAGGCCATAAACTTATTTATCACCTGGCATACAATAACAGGGAATGTACATGTGCTTAGACTGATTTTCACCATTACCTGGTTGACTATGTCTTCATCATTGCGGATAAAGTCCTCAAAAGACACAAGAGGTTTCCAAGGGTCATTCTGGGTGTACATGGTGCTGCTGGTGACTTCACTGTCTTTGTGACGGGTCACAGCCAAAGGATACCTGAAAAGAGACAGCGTCGTCAAACTAACTCTGAAACTCAGACGTCTAAAAGGAAAACAATTTATTTAGGGAAAACAGCACACTCAGTCTGTCAGAAGTCTGTTTGTTACTGTAATTTTATTATATAGATTTTTTTACTTTATTCAAATGGCTAATTCTGTCATTTAACAAAGTGATATCCCACAATAAGAAATGAAGCTGTTTTTTTTCCTGGGTCAACTTCTAACCAAATTCCAAGTCAAGAGAATAACTTTGTCAATGCCACTAATCCTCTGTTGGGTAAATCATTACAAACTATGTTAGCTATGTTATCACTACAAGTGTGCAGGCTTTGCTAATGTGTAAAGAACTGAAATTTAACTGGAAGATTCCAATGTGTCCAAAGAAACCATTAATGGCTTTGGGAGATGGTAAGATGGTAGAAAAGTCATCTAGAAAGGTAACATTGACTTACAAATGTTTTCCTTTATACATTTTTTTAGGCAACATATGGGCAAAAACACATTACCTTGACCAACTGATGCCAATTTCCTCTTTCCACCCTCTTGGAAGGACACTGTGGGCATGTGAGTTAAGTTGAATACGGTAACTCTTGTGGTGCCCCCATTTATTTTTCATATTGGGGTTGATAAAGTGCACATAGCGGGGGAACTTTTTGCCAAAGCGGAAAGCGGCAGATCGCTCTTTCTTGTGCTCTGTCTTGTGGAGTTTGGACTGGACGATGAAATTCTCTGGGCTCCAGGGATTTGTAAAGTTGACATATTTGAGATCCATCGTCACAAAGCTGTTATCGCGACCTGTGTCACAGTGAGGCAAAGAGTGGTCATGAAGAAGTCAGAGGAGAAGTGTTTTGTGACCCTTTATATACATTTACCTTTACATCATGAGTCTCCATTACTATTTTCATACGAGTCGAGTTGAAATCACTTTTAAAATGGTGAGTGACAGAGAGGTTAACAAGATGATCTGCATGGAGGACAAATTACCCTAGACCATAGATAACCTTGATCACACATTTCAGCAACAACAACACACAACAACAACAGTCACACAGAATTGATAGGCCAAGTCTGTCTCCTTTATGACAGGGTAAAGTTCAGGAAGTCATTTTATCTTGACTGGCATCAATAAAAGACTTAGTCAAGACTTAATCAATAAAAGCTAAGCCTCTGTCTGCCCTGTTTTTTTTTTTTTAGCTCATTTTGCTTTTGGTTCAAATACAGTTCACCTTACCTTGAATTGCCTTGTTGCTGAAAGGTGTGGTACAAATAAACTCACCTTGCCTTGGCCTCAAAAACACAACATAAACAAAATCTACTGGTGTAAAAGTTATAGTTGGTCACCAAAATTCTTTAACGAACACAATGGGACGATGCTTGTAACCTATTGTTGTCTCATGTCGATACTGGAAGATGTGCATGGAACTATGCCAAATAATCAATGGTTTAGATAGAGTTAGGGTAATGCACCAAAACACTTGATAAATGTTGGGTAAATGTTTTCATTCTAGATGCTAAAAAAAGGGCAATGTTAATTTTGGAACAATGAAAAGGGATGAACTCCTAGCCTTTTCCTTAGAGTTTGACCCCTTATAATCTTAATTTCCAGTTTGTTTGATAAAATGGAATTAGCAAGATCATTGAGCATGCCATTAGTTTTATAGAAAGTTGTCTGGGTATCCCACCCATCTTGAATTTTTTGGGCAATGGTCAATCATGGGCTTTAAAACCTAAAAAATGTAACTGTACCATAATACTCACCAGCAATATCCAGGTCCACTTTATAATGAATAAGGTGTGTGTGCAGGTTGCCCAACACATAGTTGTACACCCTGGAGCCATAAGGCAGTCCATTGGGTGTAAAGAAAGTGGCATGGATGTATCCGGTAGCGCTAACCTTTACCTCCATCACTCCATTCTGGTAGAAGAGGAAATCCCAGATGTAATCATAATTGTATACCGTTGAGGTAGTCCGCAACACCAGCACAGTGTTTTCCAGACCTCCATAGAAGTTGTATCCCCCCTTAAAGTTGGAGTCAAAATGCCTTCTCAGAGGCATGGCAGTGGTCATCTCAAAAATACAGAGTGCATTTTTGTGCTGCACGGGTTTGTCTGTGTCGTAGTAGTGGTAAAGATCAACAAAAGTGGCAATTTCTGGACAGTCGATTCCAGGTGCTAGCTCAAAGGAGGAGCTGCCCATTGCCCAGCCACCATCAATGTATTTTGTTTGCATGGCAGCGGGGGTATCACCAGCATAGAAAGCGATAGCTTCTTGAAGACTGACCTCATAGGCTATCCTTTCTCCATTAAAACGGAGGTCAAAGACTTGAAGTCCAGCTGATGTGCGGACACGGTAGGCAAAAGACCATCCAGCATATTCGACAAAATTGTTGTCAATATGATAGCGATGCCCCTGTGGTTCCACAAGCTTTGGCCCATGGATATCAGTAGGGGTGTTGGTATGACCCCGAGGGATGTAGGAGGAGTAATGGTCATTGTCGTCATGATCAGGTAGTCTGGCCTTCTCCACATCTCCTGACTCATATTTTTCTACCAGTTCCTCAACACTATCAAAATACATGCTGTTGTACCAGACCTTTTCCACAGTCCAGTTTTCTGGATCTAGGTCCTTGTGATTGATCAACACCTCAAACCCAACTGGGTGGATGAAGTAACCGTCCACAAACTTCTGCAATATTATCCAGGTTCTCCTCTCACCTGAACCCAATCCACGGGGGCCTACGTCTGAGAATGTCAGGCAGCGGTCAGAGCAGTTAACGAAGGAAAAACCTCCTGTTGTCTCAAACAGGAGCTTGTGTGCTTTAGTTGTGATCTTGTTGAGGACCTGTTCCATATGGTGATACTCTACAACAGAAATAGGTCTTGACTCAAATCGTATTCGTCTGTTCCCCTGAAATGACTTGGCACTGTGGGAATTTGGAGATGGCAGAGGACCTACGATGTACTCAGTGACGTTCGGTTTGGCCTGGTTGCCAAACTGGATGATTGCACAGGCTTGACGTGGGGGTTTGGCTTGTCCACGGTCCAGAGCTCTCAGAGCTTCATGCTTCTTTGGCAGATGGAGTTCTATCAGTAAGATACTGTTTTTCTTCAGAATCTTGCTACGAGCATCAGTGAGCTCCAGCTCTGGAATACCATGCAGGTAAGCCCGGACGGCTTTTATCTCAAGTGCGGTGAGGTCAGTAAACATGGAAGCGCCATGATGAGCCCAGTCTCTTGATCTGGAAGTGCTACAAACAGCCAAGCAGACCAGCTGCAGAAGACAAAAAAGCCTCATGGCTGTAATAGAATGAGAAAAGAATGTCCAGCATTAATTTAGTCTTTACATGAAGGAGCAAAACTGGAATATCCAGTGACTTTCTTTTGTTCTAGTTTTTATCTCTTTAAAAGAATAAAAATCTTTAAAATCTTGTTTGAGGAAAAAACATATAGTGAGCTCTAGTTCTACTTATCTTACTTTTAATCTGACTTTTTTGTATCCAAATCAGTATTGTAGCCTGTTCCTTGGATGTAAACTCTTGCAAAAATAGTCATAAACAAGAATATTCTCTCTACTTGTCTCACCTTCCTTCCAACTCCTCTCTTTACAGCTGGAAAAACAATTCTCCCTTTTTCCCGTTATATTGCTATCAATGTATTCGTCTCTCCTCCACTGCTTCACATGAAAAGAAATAGTATATATCAGCCTCTACTGTAACAGGCTCACAGTCAACACTGTCCTCCCCTCTGCTCTCTATCCTCCCACAGTGTTTGCGCTGCACACTGTGCTGCGCAGTAAACTGGACTCATGTCAAATTCAAAATGACTAACAAGTTTCTTCATGCAATATGTCATATTTTCTTTAAAGTCAATTTGATTCTATAAAACATTAACATAACATCATATAAGTAATAATATAGTGATAAACAATGTCCTGTTTTTCAATTAGCTTCATACTTCCTTGAACAATGCTTGTAGCTCTGTACCAGAAACAAAGAAATAAACCAAGATACCTACCTGTCGGTGTCTTCTTGCTTCAAGCACTTTGCAAGACAAGTATGATCGGTACAGTCTTGCTTCAGCAATTGAAGAAAACTCTCATATAAAAACAAAGATCAATGGCCCACTGCCTATGTTTAACCTCCTGCTTTGCAGTGACGGAGGCTGATTGGCCAACAGTGGGTTGTAAATATGACGAAATAGGTGCTCTTTTTAGATAGTTCTGCAGAAGGTAGGGCAAATTTATCTGTGTAGCACTTTTCCATGACAAGGCAATTCAAAGTGCTTTGCATAACACAGAAAAACAATCAGAAAAAGGAATATAAAAAAAAAATGCAAAAATATATAACTGTGATTGAGAGTAAACAAAGCTGTAAAATAATAAGCAAATAAGATGAGAAAATGGTATCAAAGTATAGCAACAGAGCAATAAAAGATATGAGCTGACACTATAGTAGAATAGTGTGGAAGGAGCAGAGCAGCTGATATTTTTTATGCATTTTGGCCCAAATAACTCAAGCCTCAATCCAGTCCCCTGGACTCTACAGGGACTATAAAAGCAGTTTCTTAATCAGCTGCAGCTGTCTGATTGACTTTTCAGAAACCTGTTCAAACTTCACTACCACAGTTAAATCTATACTGAGGATAAAAACATGACAAGTTATTTTAAAAGTGAAATACAGCAATCCTCATTCCCACTTGCACTTGTAGGTTTCAGAGGACAGAGAATTTACAGATATTAGAATACTGAAGTTGTTTTATTTACTGAAAATATCAGACAGCTTTTTATTCTCTACTGTTTCTGTCTCAAGACCTTTCAGTTTTTTTTTCAAAATGTAATGCCCAACCTGTTTGATGTGTTTCTTCAGGCTAGCTTTCCACTGTAGTTGTATGTCACAAGCAAAAATGTTTTCTCTACTCCATAACTTAATCCTCAGATATAATGGATGCCTGTTTCCCTTCATGTGGAGAAGACTCCTTACAGGCTAGTGAGAGCAATGGTGATGTTTTTGGTAATGAGTTGCACAAACAATAAAAGTTTTGATTTTGCCAGTATTAATCAAGTGAGGTGTTACAGAGTTATACTGTAGCAGCTCATTAGCCCAAATGGGGGCTGGTAGGATTATGTAAGTAAGTATGGGCAGCAGTGTCCCTGCACTTTCTTAGGCCATATAGGTTGTGGTGCTTAAATGCCAACAATTAATAATAATGCACAATATTTATAAAGGCAAATCTCCTTGGTCTGCTTTTTTTTTTTTTTTCCCACAGGAAGAAAACCATTAAAAAGTCAAAAAGTCTGAAAAAATGTTTTTGTGAATAATAGGGATGTTCTGAGGTAAGTATTTGCAATCTTATGGGAGATAAAAGGCAGCAAGCAAATATGTATGTACATATTGTTAGGGAGCTTGTTTTTAGCCATGGCTCTAGGGTTGGCAATGTCAGTGGACCACTTTGTTCAAGACTTAAGTGTTAAATATCTCAGCAACTATTATATAAACTGATACAATACCATAATGCAATAAACTGCCAAGATAACTATTGTACAGTCCTCAGAGGTTAATGCTTACTGACCTTGGCAATCCCCTCACAACTGAGGAAAAATTTGATCTTTTCCAATGAAATGTCTCAACATGTTCTCCATACGCATGAACTCATTTTCAGACATCTGTGGTCTTCAGAGAATAACTCCTGCTGCCTTTGTGGATCCCCTAACTTTTCCTTTTTTGTTTTTCAGTAAATGTTTTCACAAAATCTAGATGAATTACCATGAAATGTGAGACATACATTTCTGCACTGCACAGGAAGAACTGTGATAACTTTGATGATCCTCTGACTTTTCAGGTAGCACCATCATCGTGTCAAAATCTTAACTGTGCAGTACTTCGGCTTACTATCAAATAATGATATTCCTCACAGCTTTATAGATGCACTTATGTCTTTAGACCTTACTATCATGCTATCATGTAGAGCTGTTAAACATGGAAACAATATGCCCATTGAAGCTTAAATTGATATTGCTATCATGTTAGCATTAGCATAGAGTCCAGTTCCATGGCCTGAGATGCTATACTGTATCTTCAAACCTGCACCACCAAACTATCTTTCCCCTCTGTTATTCTTACTCCTTCTTCTCAAACATGATGACAAAGCAGTGAACTAACAAAGTCACTCAGTTCATTGCTGGGGGTACGTAGAGGAAGAATTAAGCCCACTGTTTTGCTGTACCGTTAAAGCAAACCGTTGTGACACCAGTAGCTTCGTCTCCCTCTCCTTTGGGTATGAGCTAAGGTGTACTGGGTGACAGCTGTGTTTGAGCCTCCTCACTCCAGGGTCAGGAGGTCAGACTTGGGATATTGGTAAGTCTAAAAGCCTTCAGTCACCATGTCTGTTGACACGCTTCATTGAGTAAATGCCCCATCATCCTTCCCGAAACGCCTCTCTTTACAGGATTAAACTCTGACAAACATCTCTTTATTCTTTGGATGAGGCTCCAGCACCCCCGCATCACCTACAGCGTCATGTAATGTTTGACTGGACAGAGTGAGAGGATGTGTCTGTCCCAAGCCCAGAGACCAATGCTGGCTCTTCCAGCTGTGTCTTCACTGCTTTTATCCAATAGCAGCAGGTTCAGATGCTACTGTACGTCACATGAGTCACCCCCCACATTTAAAACCATGCATCTAGGGCTCCACTCCCCCCATAAGGCAAACTATCACCTTTCCGAGGACTGTATCTCATGCTCTTCGATAGGACATAAAGAAAAATTAATGACAAAAAAACAGTGAACCCACAATAACATTTTATTATAAATTAAGAAGCCAAGGATTTTTTGAAAAAAAATCTGAAAAAGCACTTCACAGGTAAGTGCACTTTTTTTAATCGTACCAGGTGGATGGCTTTACAAAAAATGCAAT
>JAUZTA010000016.1:18533709-18543736 GCA_034780835.1 Ctenochaetus striatus | reverse complement strand
TTAATGGTAATCTGTTAAATCAAATAAAACTGCAAAGACAAACAAGAAAACCTAACATAAAACATCAAAAATGATGAAAACCTGTGACTGGTTTTGTGTCAGTTTCAGAGTCCTAGCTCTACAGTCACAGTTTCCAACATGCATATAAAGGAAGTGTTTCAAAAATTAGTCAGTAAAAGAAAATAAAGACAATTCAATGTTTTGTTTTTTTGTAATTGGCAGACTATGAAGCAATTCTTATCTTTGAGCTGACTGTCAGCAGCAAAGAAAACGTGTAAAATACTAAAATATACAATGATCGGGTCAACTTTCCTGTACTCATTCTGTTTTCTGTCCTTCTAGGTCGTGTGTGTCCCAGAGGTCAGGTGTTTTCAGACTGCGTGTCCTCCTGCCCCCCAAGCTGTGCATCTCCCCAGCCGATCGGGCCTGCTGCAGCCATGGGACAGTGCAGAGAAGAGTGTGTCGGGGGCTGTGAGTGTCCACCAGGCCTCTACCTTCACCAAGGACAATGTCTAAAGAGAGAAGATTGTCCTTGTTTCCACCGTAGGCGCACATACCAGACAGGGGACAGAATACAGCAGAGGTGCAACACCTGGTAAGAAGTGTTTCTCGAGTCTCTTTTCCAGTTTTCTGACTTTCTGACTCTCCATTTTACTGTTTCACTCTTGAACCTCCCAGTGTGTGCAGAGCAGGCCAGTGGCAGTGTACTGGGGAGAAGTGTGCAGCCCAGTGCAGCCTGATTGGTGCTCTACAGGTGACTACTTTTGACAAGAAAAGGTATTCACTACAAGGAGGAAGCTGTCCTTTCACTGCTGTGGAGGTGAGATCCATAAGTACAACCACACACATAGTTCCTTACATGATAAGACGTGTGTGTGTATGAGACTTATCATTTGAGCTGATGTTGTGTGTGTGTGCATTTTCAGGACTTTGTTGATAGAAAGCTGGTGGTGACAGTGCGCTGTGGAGAGTGTACACTGGGAGGGGGAGGAAGGGGAGGGGGAGGAGGTGGCCTGGGTTGTCTAAGGGAGATGTCAGTCACAGCACTCCGTACCACCGTCACCATCACAGACACTGGTGAGTTAGTAACACACTTTGACTTGATGTCTGTCTGTACTGCAGAGTGAGTTATCATACAATGATAGTGGAAACAGTGAACATGGCTAACATTACAGCTGCTTACTAACTAGAACTGTACTCTTTTACTTCCATTTTCAGACATAGCATCTTTTAAATGTGTTCACTCCCTTCTGAATGCTCACAGTTGGTGTTGCTATATCCAGGTACAGTGACACTGAATGGCCAGAGGGAGGCGTTGCCTGTGGTGACTGGAGACCTGGCTGTGCGGAGGGCCTCCTCTTCATTTCTTCTTATCCAGACATTTGGAGCCCAGCTGCTCTGGCACTTAGATGGACCTTTGGCCCTCATCACCCTGCAACCTGGCTTTGCAAACAAGGTGACCTTTCACACTTCATATAGTCTTTGAGCCTCAGAGGGGTTCAAAGTCATTTTCAAGTACAGAACTTTGCACATGGCCACAGGGGAAGGGCTGCAAAATGGCCATAAATGGAAACTCTATGATTGAACAAAAACCACAGAAACTTTACTTCTTCTAGTTCATGGAATAGTTCTGGTATTTTAGCTAAAACAGTAAATGCTGTATTCAAGGTGCGTGGCCTGTGTGGAACGCTGACCTGGAACCAGCATGATGACTTCACCACCCCTGAAGGAGATGTGGAGAACAGTGTGTTCTCCTTTGCAGGGAAATTCATAACAGAGCACTGTGCCCTACCCAGAGGAGGCCCGGCTGACTCCTGCACCACATACACCCAGAGAAGACAGTATGCAGACACAGTGTGCTCGGTCATACACAGCCCTGTCTTTCAGGTAGTTTGCATGGAGTGTGTTAAATCTCCAGCCAGCTATATCAGGAGGGAGTTTGTCACTTTAATATTCTCTGATTTTGTAGGTGTGTCATGATGTCGTGGAGAGGGAGCCCTATTTCCGTCTCTGTCTGTCTGAGGTATGTGGCTGTGCTCCACAGAGAGCCTGTCACTGCACCATCCTCACTGCCTACGCCCGCCAGTGCGCTCAGGAGGGCGTTGCTGTCAATTGGCGCAATCAGACCTTTTGCCGTAAGTGGGGAGACCATTTTTTAGAGGGTGTTTCAGGATGTCCGTTAGTAGTTTCCATGGTTATATGGAGTTTATGGAAGTGTCCATGGTAATTTTGTAGTTCTTTGTAGTTCTTTGAATGAAAGAACTGTAAATTGATCATCTATTGATCTTCACTGCATTTACTTTATTTGCTTGTTAATTGTTGATGATTCATCTGTGACAACTTGTGGCATCACTTAGGCTTAAGCCTTATGATCTTGAAGACTGGATCTCCTTTACAAGTCTTTGATGGCATCAGCAACAGATCCAGAGACAGATCACACACCCAGGCTACTGTTCAGTTTGTTGGCCTGCTTGAAGGCCAATAAAGAAATGGTCCAACAGATAGCTGTTTTAACAATGTTGGCAGCAGTATTTAAAATTTACAAAGCTTTAAATACAAATTTATACCCTTGTCCACATTAATGGAGGAATTAGAAAAACACAAGCCTGATAATAGAAACCCTTTGCTTTGACCAAAACTTAGAAATCCCTCACAGATTGTAATGCCCTCTTGGTTTCAACTTTCAAATTAAAAAATCACAAAATGTACAAAGCTATTTGGCATTTTTCAAAACCTTCCTTCCTGTCCTGTCTTCCCAGCGGTCCAGTGTTCAGGAGGTCAGGTGTACCAGGAATGTGGTCGTGCCTGTGGGGGCTCCTGTGCAGAGGGCTGGAGCTGTGATGATGGTGATGGTGGGGCAGGTTTTAGGACGTGTGTCCCAGGCTGCCAGTGCCCACCAGGGCTACTGCAGGACCACCAGGGCCAGTGTGTCCCCATTACCATGTGCCCCTGTTTGCAAGGAGACAAGATGTACCAGCCTGGGACTGTTATTCAGAACAACTGCAATACCTGGTATGTAGTAAGGATCAACTTGTGGCTAGGATCTCACAATGTTTTCTTCAAATCAGGTATTTCAAAACAGTTTTTTCCAAGCATTTTCTTTTGTGTCTTAGTTTCTAAACCAGGTTTTATTTGGTACAAATGAACTAAAATTGAATAGTATTGACACAACTGAATTTTTTCTAGTTCCTTCATAGATTTGCTCACTTCAAAGAACTTCTTTGAGTCTTGATAGCAAAACTTTACTCAGTAATAATACTAAACTCGCTGTGCAGATACAGATCTCTTACAACACAGGCAACAGAAATGCTAAGCTTGTCAAAGAGAGACTTCACAGTAGAAGTCCAGTATAACTCTTGCTAACCCAGTTTCATTGTTCATATTTTTACAGCATACCATAAAAACAGCCCTTTCTCCTTTATGACTGCCCATGTGCTGCTCTTATCGTGTGACAGTTGTGATAAACAAAAAAAAAATAGGAGGAAATTGTTGTCAGTAAATCGCAGCTTTGATGCACTTACAAATTTAATGATCATGACTCTGTTATTTTTGTGCTAACCTTGACCCAAGAGGTTGACTGAATCTACTCAGATCAAATGTAGCTAAACTCATAAACCCTGTTGGAGACAGTTTTATTGAAGATCCACTATAATCTGCTAAACACTAACCAAGCACTCACTGTTTTAATGACAGTATGGAAGATCAGAGGTCTCTAAGTCACTGTGTGTGTTTGTGTCCAATAAAATGTCCACTCTTGCTAGCTGAACCTCAACAAAATGTATGCCTTTAGTAAATATAATGTGTGTTTGTATCACTGAACTTGTTGTGTGTGAAGATCCACAGTGAGCTGCTGGTGGTGCAAGAGCTCAGATGAAATCACCCTATGTTCCTGCTGCCTGATACAGGATAGGTTGATTTCATTGCGTCTCTTCACTACATTACCACAGTAATCATCACTCTATTTGTCTGTGTAATCTGTTACCTGAGTTGACTGAGTCACAACACTCACGTTTGTACTAGAAAGCCAGACATTAGTTTGTTCCTTTCTGATCTCATTACTGCGTACGTGCATGTGTGTGTCTGTGCCTTGTACCTTTGCACATGACTCATTTTTATTATGTTGTGATTGATGGAATGTGTCTTGGCACTGTCTGTTGTCCTGATTACTTTCTTTAAGGAAACGTGAGATGTGGAGTAGATAATTATCACCCTGATATGAAATATGATGTACAGTAGCCATTATCCATTCATCTTGACCGACAAACCTTGACTGCTGATTCAAGTTAAATGTTTATTATCAATAGCACATTTTGCTCTAAAGCACTTGAGCACAAGGACACTGAGAATTTCTTCAACTGCAGGGTTAACTTGCCTCAGCTTGGCTGCAGTTATTTCACTCTGTGTTATGAACTAATGATATTTCAAAACAAAGCCTTATTTTTGCTGAAACATTCAATAACTGCATGCTTTAAGCATACCCTTTAACCCTAAGCTATAATATCCCTTTGTATCCACCTGGCATGGAAAGTTAATGATTGTAGGTGTTGATTAATTGATTTATTTTTGCCAGCTGATTTCAGTTCTTTCTGCCCATTCTCCTCTCCTGTTTATAGTGTGTGTGAGCAGGGGCGGTTTAACTGCACTCAGGAGCGCTGTGAGGAGGTGAACCACTGTCCAGGCTCCCTTGTGTACTCTCCACGCTCCTGCCTCCTCACCTGCTCTAATCTGGACCCTCCTGGCCAACAACAAGGGTCCAATATTGCACAGTCAAGCTGCAGAGAGCCCCTGTCTGGCTGTGTCTGTCCCCAGGGAACTGTTCTACTAGTGGGTCAAATTCTTTTTTTCTTTTTTTTTTGTAGAGTACATGAGATAAAATACTTCATTTTAAGATGTGAAATGTTGACACTAAAGACCTTATCGAAGGAGGCAGAGCACAGGTGCAGTTAATGAAAGTAATGAAGGGTCCAACTGACATGTAATTTGTCCCACCTGTGGTTTTCCAGTAATTATATGTCCAAATATCTTCCATTTAAAACTTAGCAAGTCCTTTGCTTCAACCTTCATTAATAGATATTTTTTCTACTGGAGGGCAGCAGAGAAGCTGAGAACAAACTACTGAAACAGTATCATATCTAGTAATGCTACAGTTACTATCAATATACTAATTTTGTCTCTTTTTCTGATGTTTGGACACCAGACAGGTGAGTAGAAGTAAGTGTTGTAAACAAGTTGCCTTACTTAACCTCACTGCGGCAGAAAACAAGCTAGGTTTGAACAACTGCTAAATTACGCTAAGACAGTTTGCCTTCTGAGTGACACATTTAATATTTCATATACCATTAGCATAATGTGCTGCAATAAAAATACTTAAGTAGAGCATAGCTTTAAGTGTTAACATGGTCATATGGAGTAATAGAGGCTTATTCCTTAATGTGTCCTATTTGGATGGTTTTGGATGTTAAACTTTGGGTGAAACAAGGCTAGCAATTTCTTCCTGCTAGCTTGTACTATGGCGTTAGCATTTTCCAAAAATATCCTGGTGCTGAAAGTACAGACTGTTACTTTACTATGTTACATCTAATGTTAAAGGACAATACTGGAGTTCTACCTTCACTTTCAGAGGTCACTTTATGATTTTTCACCTTTTGAACAAGCCAATTTGACTTGGCTAATTTTAAATTGTGTCATTCAACAGTAAAACTTTAAATTATGGCTATATTTGAGGCATTCCATGCTGCTGGAGAAGTAATATAATATAATATATGTATTTATCATTAAAAAAGAACATTACATATTTAAAACATTAACAATTTAATTATGTCTGATTAATTAAGTGGAAACAGATAACAAACATTAACAGTAAGAACCTCAAATAATTGAGTTTTGTTTGTTATGTCTTATCCTCAGGGGGATGACTGTGTTCTGCCAGAAGAGTGCCCTTGCCACCATAATGGTCGACTCTACTACAGCAATGACACCATCACTAAAGACTGTAACACATGGTAAACTATGCAGCATTCTCATTGCATCTCATCCCTTTGACATTCAATTATTCACATCAGCTTATCTGAACTAATCTTCATTAACTATCTAAGTGTGTGTAAGGAGCGCCGCTGGCACTGCAGCCAGTCTGCCTGTGCCGGGGTCTGCGTGGCAACTGGTGACCCACACTACGTGACATTTGACGGCCGCTGTTATTCTTTCCTGGGCGACTGCCAGTATGTGCTGGCGAGGGAGACCAGTGGTTTGTTCAGTGTCACAGCAGAGAACGTGCCCTGCGGGAGCACTGGGGTGACCTGTACGAAGTCAGTCACCCTCAGCCTCGGAAATACTGTCATACATCTGCTGAGAGGTAAGCGGGATCATGCTATGTGTGAAGCAGAAGTCGATAATAGAAAGTTAATGTCCAAAGGTGCCATAGACTATGTTTTAAAAATAAATTCTTGAGATAAGCTCTTTTCTCTGTCCTTTAGGGAAAGCCGTGACTGTTAATGGGATGCCAGTTGGTCTACCTAAGTCTTACAGTGGCAGTGGTCTGACTTTGGAAAGAGTTGGCCTGTTTGTCTCCCTTTCATCCCGACTGGGTGTCACTCTTCTATGGGATGGAGGTAGGACACACACATAAACTTCTTGCATCCTTAGATATTTTCTTACAAAACTCTTTTATGCTCAGGGTCATGTGCCAGTTTTTTTGGGGGGGTTTTTCTGTTTATTTTTTAAGTCCCAAATTCTGATAAATATATTAATAACTGCCAACAATTCATTTTATTTTTAAAGAATTTCACAGTTTAATACCATTAAAATTGACAAAGTTTTTTATATCCAAGCATTACTTATGGTTAAAGATACAGGTTAAATAATAAACAAGAGTTAAATAAGGATATCAATCTTGGTGTTGTCTCCAGGTATGCGAGTGTATGTGCGTCTGGCAGCTCACTTGCGGGGTCGGGTCGGGGGCCTGTGTGGAAACTTTGATGGGGATGCAGAGAATGACTTTACGACACGGCAGGGCATTGTTGAGTCAACAGCTGAACTGTTTGGAAACTCCTGGAAGGTCAGCCCCTCCTGCCCTGATGTGGCAGAACAGGACCTCCGAGACCCCTGTGCTGTGAGTGGACCATCTAGCTTGGAGATTGTTGCAAATCCTATTTTGATGATAAACTGACATTTCTGTCTTTTATACGTACTGTTTTTGTCCTGTACAGATAAATCCCCACAGGGTTACTTGGGCCAAGAAAAGGTGTGCAGTCCTGACTCAGGAGCTTTTCTCTCAATGCCACCCTGAGGTGCCCTTTCAACAGTATTATGACTGGTGTGTTTTTGATGCTTGCGGGTGAGTGACAGCACTTATCTACAATGAGTATCCCAAAAATATGGAAAAAAGAGGACAGTATAGCAATCTTCAGTTCATGTGATCAATGCAAATGTGCAAAGAAACCTACATTGTCAAGAGATCTTTCTTAGTACATTCATGTCATGCATGGTTCATTACTGCCACCAACAGACAGTATGCATTGCTGCCCTCCCATCCTCATGAATATGACATGCATATGCTTTTTTGTATCTGTACTGGCATGTGAAAAGCATTAAAAAATGCTAGTAGTGGTAAAAAAAAAACAAAAAACATGTATCTGTTATCTTGAGCGGAAATGAGTTTAGGATAATTTTCATGAAATATCTAATCTGCTTTTAACATTTATATTCTACCATAACATAATTCATCTTAAAGTTATGTGCTCACACTATTACTGAATATGAAAACTGAGCAGTTCACAGCATTCCATTGTTTGTGTTGCTGTAGCTGTGACTCAGGTGGGGACTGTGAGTGTCTCTGTACAGCCATCGCTGCTTATGCTGAGGAGTGTAACCGCCATGGGGTCTACATCCGCTGGAGGTCGCAGGAGCTCTGTCGTATGTTAAAGGCATATGATACTCAAACAATTAATCTCCTGCACCCCCATATTTACCCCAGCCTTGCTTTAATTGTGCATGTTTTGTTTCTGTCTTGTGATTACTTTTTTCCTTTGTATTTTCCCTTTTTCCTGATTTCCTGCAGCTCTGCAGTGTGAGAATGGGCTGGTGTATGATCCTTGTGGCCCAGCTTGTTCTCCCTCATGTCCCAGTGTTCAGCAGAGTCCACACTCCCAGTGTAGTGCTCTCTCCTGCGTGGAAGGCTGTTTCTGCCCTCCTGGCACAGTCCTACATGGTAAGACAGATTGACCAAAGCCAGATTCTCCTCAACATGGTGAGGATATTCATTTTCCTTAAGGGATGATTTATCTAACTGTAGTGTCCAACCTTTTACTTAGTTCCTCAGTCAGATGAAAGGTTCTCTTTGACAAACGATTTGGACTACGTCAAGGTATCTGCAAAACCAGTTGTGGAACTTTGAGTAAACTGTCATTAACAGTAAATCGTTAATGCTCATTTATTTCCTGACATTCTTGTCCAGCATTACTACAGCAGAAAGTATTTTTAAATTCCCCCATGTTCTTTTATCCTGAGCCACCCTGAGGACATTTTTTTCCTTTTAACAACTTGCAAAGCTCTGTGAATGGCAGATTTATCAGTAAATTTCCTGCTCCACAGGTGAGAGCTGTGTAGTTCCCTCTCAGTGTCCGTGTGAGTGGGAGGGTTCCAATTTTCCACCTGGAACTACAATCACTCAACACTGCCAGAACTGGTCAGTCAAACTGAATACTTAAGAAGCTATTATATCGTCTTTTTTCTATGATAATCAAATCTGAAGTCAGATGGTTTCCCCTACCTGTGTGTGTTTAGTTCCTGTGAGGATGGTGTGTGGCAGTGTGAGGGGGTGGCTTGCCCTCCTCCCTCCCCTCCTTGTCTGGAATCAGAGTTTGCCTGTGCCAGGGGACGCTGCATCCCCAACCAATGGGTGTGTGACAATTAGGATGACTGTGGTGATGGTTCAGATGAGGTCTGCCCCTACACCTGCTCACCTGACCAGTTCCGCTGTTCCAGTATGCCAAGGTAGATCTACACTCACTTCTGTGTGACAAGCACGAATTCAATGCTTAGAGATTAGAAAGAGTCGTGCCTAATGAATACTCAGCTACAAAAAACATGTAGCATGCCAACATACTAACATGTGTGTTCTTAGCCTGTTAAAGCAGCAGTTCGAATGAGATCTGGTTGGTTAAAATATGCTTCAAATAATAATGTTATCTGAATGGAGCAATCCTTTCTCAGACTTCAACTCACCCACTTTGTTCACCACCTGACCATCTTTTAAAGTCAATGAAGCTTTGCATTTTCAAGGGTTACCAACATGGCTGTAGCCTTCAGTCAGGTTTTTTAAGTAAAAAAAAGTCAGCCTACCAGAAGTGAATAAAGTCAACTGACCCCAACCCTGCAGTGGACCATGTCTGAACCTGGCTCTACGTTGTGATGGCCACCCAGACTGTGCTGACCAATCAGATGAGGAGTTCTGTGGACCCTCTACAACAGTGCCCCTGTGCCCACCAGGGGAGTTTCAGTGTGCTAATGGAAAATGCCTGCCAGCCAGCCATGTGTGTGATGGACGGCTGGACTGTGGTTTTGCTGATGCTTCTGATGAACAAGGTACTCTATTACTCTGACCAGCAATACTGTCCATATGCAAAGTCAGCTCTACTTAAACTATCAAAAATGGTACACTATCAACATCACATGATCATTATAAAAGGTACGCTATCAACACAACTCCATTAATATAATTGCACTTTTAAAATGAAAAACTGCACATAAAGTATTAAATAGATTACTTTTTCAAGAGAAATGTTTCATCAAAAGCTCTTAAGTGTGATACTTTACAGAATTTTTAACAGTTACTACATGTTTTCCTTGTTTTCACACTTGAGCATACAGTGGTACCTCTACTTACGAACGTCTCTATCAACGAAATTTCCAGCTAACCAAAGGCCTCTTCGGAAAAATATTGCATCCATATGCGAAAGAAATTCCAGGTTACGAAGGCGAAAAATTTCAAAATACGCGCTGCTACTCGCAGCTCCCAGAGTCCACCGAA
>JAUZTA010000016.1:18444718-18456513 GCA_034780835.1 Ctenochaetus striatus | reverse complement strand
ACTTTCTCCTTTATTTTCATCCATAAATTAGCTGCATCACTGTTTAAGCCGCAGGGTTCAAAGCGTGTGAAAAAAGTGGCAGCTTATAGTCCGGAAATTACGGTACCAATCAATTACAAAAGATAAATTCATCAGTAAAACACAAGAACTTGCTCAGTTCAATAGACTCAATATGTTGCCTGACCTGTAGTTTATGGTGGCTAATTTAGCGTACATTAACATTAACAACTAACAGCAGTTTAGATAATGTTTAATATTTAGAATTCTGCCATTAAAAAAACAAGACAGTGGTTATATTTTGATATTTGCAGGGAGCTGCGACAACCACAGTTTTTATAATGAGGCAGCCTGAGGTTTGATTTTTAGCATGAGAGCACACATCCATGACAGGAGTTATTAAAGGAGGGAACAGTGTGTTTCGCTCTCTGTGATCATCTTCATTGCCCCAGCTGCTTCCAGGATTTAAACTAGTCAAAAAATTCATTCAGAAACACATAAATGGAGGCAATAATTCAGTTTTCATTGCTTTACTTTGGCTGTTGTCAACTGAGAGAGAACATTTAATCCAAAAGCTGAGACTCTTCATTCTGAAGGAGTTCTGGATTTTTATTCCAACTATAAAAATAAGACAGACTTGGAGCACAGAGCACACTGCAGTTTCAGCTTCCAGTCCGGGATACTTTGATAAGAAGTGCTGTAGCTGTTGAAAGAATTAAACATGTGACCCTGTGGTTATCAATCTTTCCTGACCACCGGGACAGTGGAGCTCAGTGATCCGATACAAGATTTAGCCAATATTACAGTAGGAATCATGTCCATAGAAGGCTGTGAATCAGGATTTTTAGGGCAACAGCTGTGGATCTTCTCTGATGGAAAGAAATTGGCCTATTTACGTAGTAAACGGCTTTTAGAACCGAGTCAAACAAGCTCAACTACACAAACTACTCATATTTGTTTTATTAATCACTATAATAATGTTTTGCATATGTACATTTAGTTGATGAGCTCAAAGTTGAGACTGGTAACCCCCCCCCCCCTCAGAAAAACAAACAATAAACCAAAAAAAAATCCCAGACAGCATACAACATATGCTTAAAGACAGTTTAATGATTGCATGGTTTCAATTGAGTGTTCATGCTGCAATGTTTTTCTTTCAAAACCATCTGAAGCATCATGTCTGCATTGTTGAGTCGCTGATTTATGTGTGATAGCCTGATTGGCACCCTGGTCAAAGGAGCCATCAGACAAATCAAACGACTGCCATATTTCTCAGCCTGGAACTGAGTTGTGTGTTTCTTAAAACTGATATTTTAAAAGGGCAGCTAGTCAACATTCAGCTGCATCTGACATTTTCTATGCATTCCATTTCTAAGAGTGTTACTGTCCAAAAATATCCCCCAAAGAATGCACATAATGTGAGTTGGGTGCAGTGCATAAGTGATGTACGCAATGATAATGTAATGTATCATTATGATAAAGATCAGATGAGGAAAGTTTTGGCCATGGAGGGAAAATATTCGTTGTTTAGGCTTTTTATTAATTTAATTATTGTATTAGATTGCATTGTGATTTCATCATGAATTAGAGGACCAGTGAATGCAGTTGGGTGTTCTCTCTATTCCTTAAAACTGGGAGCGTGCCAACACCCCTGTGAGAAAGCAGAACTTTAGAGAAGCTGCAGATGCCCTGAAAGCAGCTTTTACAAAAAAACACTTTTGAAAAGCTGTGTTTTTAACGTCAGAATGCGATTGAGAGAAAGATGAGCAGCCTCTCTGTTTTCTCAGATCACAGCACACACATTAGAGGCATCTCTGGGAGAGTTATAGCTCTCTCCACATCATCAGCTTCTAATTGGCTGCGCCTTTATAAAAAAGTGTGCCCTAAAGACTAAAGCATCAAACACCTCATGTCTGCTATGGTTTTTCTTACCTCAGTAAAAAGATAAGACAAGCCTGAGTGCATCAGTGCACCTTGTCAGGTAAGCTCGAGGACTTAAAGACAATCAGGATGTTTATTCCACACTTTGATGTACTGTGATGCTGGAAAAAGGGCAGCAACTTCATTGAAACTAAAACCAAAGATGAATAAAAAATGATTAATACACTAAACTTTATGACTGTAGAAAATTATTTCCTGTGAGCCATTTAGAGAAGGCTTTTCCAAACACAGGGACCCATTTCTATTGGGTTGGGTTGCCAATTTGTAAAGTAAAATCTATACCAGCTTATTTCTTTTTTTGCTACAGGGTGCCATGACACCCCCCCCGCCGCCCAATATGTATGAGAATATATTTGCTCTGACTCATGATTCTCTCACTCTCAATTGCTTGCATAATAATGAAACAAAAATTCAATTGAGATTTATGAATGTTGGCCTCACCAAAGCCCTTTTTAAATGCAGAGAAGAGGCTTCAGTGTAAACTTTGTATGTGTGTGTGTGTGGAGGGGGGGCTGTGCAGTAACGAGAGCTTCAAGATGAACATAGCTGAGACAAATCCAGGAAAAGCGTCCTCAGCGTCATTACAAGTCAAAAGATTTTCTCTGCTCGAAGAGGCGATTTTCAAGAGGAAGCGGTTTCACTGGTAAAGCGAGCCAGTCATGTGTTTGGTTGTGGAGCATTTTAAACTGTTTGTTTCACATATCTTTTATTTGGAGACTAGTTTGTTGCTGGCTAACATAACTTGTCAGGAATAGGCACAATTGCTGACACCTAAAACTCCCACATTCAGTCCCCAACTCTCTGACTTGTGCCTCTTGTGAGTAAGACAGCCAAGTGCTTTCATTCAACATTTCATTGTTTTGATGGTGAAAGTCAGCAATGTGTGTGCGTAAGAAGTGTGTTTAGTCAAGTGTGTATGTGTATCAGTTTCCAGGCCAAACGAATGTCAGAAATTGTGTGTGTGGTGACAAGTGAGAGTGGTGATTTTTAATTGGATCCTCTCAGTCCTCTCCAAGGCAAAATCTTGGTGTAAGTTTGAAATGAGAAGGTGACTCCAATCTAATTATTATTATAATGTGTGTTAAAGTGCTTTTTTATCTAGCTGCACCCACAATCTCTCCCTTACCTACTTTTGATTGTTTAGCTGCCAGAACTTAATCAACCACCACCATATTTCATTTGCAATAACTGTAAACATACGATGAATCATACTGTAGTAACTATACTGGGAAAGAGTAGGGATAAATGATAAACAAAATGCTGGCACATCTGACAAAAAGTCTTTATCAGCACAGTTCACTGCAAGATTGTGCCATGAAAACAGCTGCTCTATACATGCAGTCTTCATCTGATGAAGGAATATATCCTCCTTGATGCCAAAAAGAAAATAAAAGAGTTCTGAAATGAGAAGCTTACTAACCAAAAGTGTTAAGTATGATCTTAACCAACCAAAATAAATTTCATAATCTTCCAATATGTGATCAGTAGATGCTTTAGTTCTAAAGCTTAGAAGTTTGTTCCCATCTCCATCTCCTGTCCTTTGAAATTCAAAGTTGTGATAGCTCCTGGCTTTATCCTGTCGTCCTCCTCTCAGACCTTTGCCTGTACCTCTATTTGTCACTGTGTTATCTCCTGGCAGCTGCCCTTTTCACTCTCATCCTCCCATTCATCAAGTCCCCCTTCCTCTAGTTCTTCTAAAACTTGATCACACCTCTCTCAACAGCTCTCTTTGTCTCCCTATCACCTGTTCAGACTCCCGCTGTCATTTACTGTGACTCCTCCGTCACCCCAAGAGCAGTGGCACAGAAAAGGCCGGCTAACCGACTTAAAGACCCCGGAGTCCCCATCGTCCCAGGGATTAGACCTCATTTGCATAAATCTGCATAACCTCGTTAAAGGCAGAGGAAGACGCTGTACACACTGTACCCTAAGATACTTTAGAGCGAAACAGCCCATTAAGGATTGCGGTGATTATGGGATTATCACTCTTAACGACTGTTGGGGCACTGGACGGCTGTGTACACTCTGAAAAGTGCTACGTTGCATGACTGAATTCCAAACTGCATGGAAGAGGGGAATCCAAAGCTTTCAATTCGTTGACCTTTAGATTTTATTTGTGTGGGATTTGTTCCTGAACATGTTTTTTATTTCTTTTTTAAATATTTCACCAGTAATAACCTACGGTAGAGATCATCCGGGTGCATTTAACAGTGGATTAGGGATAAAAACATGGTGGCCAATTTGTTCAAATGAATAGAACCTGTTTTGTCTTATGATGCTTTATGCTGCAGTTATTTTGAATGTGTTTGACTATGTTAATACAGGTAGGGGTGTCATGTGACCTGTACTTGAAATGTGACCACTTCACCAGAATCGCAGAGTAACATTTTTTTCTGGGCACACTGCATAAGGAAAGGAGCATTTCTAGCATTCAGCAACTATGTCTGTATGGATTACAGTTAACAATGTTTAACTATCTGCATTTATTTGTCAAATGTTGAAGGAGAACTGATGCTTTGTGATGGTTACTTTTTGGCGCAAAACCAGGAACTGAATGATTTTACAAGTAAGAGTCAGCCTCTAGTTTAACCAGTGGTAGACTAGGATCAAAAACAGCCTCGGCATGTTTGACATTCAGCAGCTCCATTTCCAAACTGAACTGTAACCTTATTTCTGTCAAACTCTATTGAACTGGAAATCCTCAAACTACAGAGCACTGGGGCAGGAAATCCTGTGAAATCACCCAACCAAGAACTTGTGCCATCACT
The DNA here is from genome assembly GCA_034780835.1 of Ctenochaetus striatus. NCBI lineage: Eukaryota > Metazoa > Chordata > Actinopteri > Acanthuriformes > Acanthuridae > Ctenochaetus > Ctenochaetus striatus. The sequence goes on along the minus strand of JAUZTA010000016.1, from coordinate 18,451,807 downwards.
GAACAGATAAATCGGTGTCAGGAACAGGGCTAGACAGGCAACAGTAACCAAAACATGTTTCTGCTGCCTTGAAACATCCTAAGAAGAGGAGGAGGAGTGATGTTGTTAATTGCATAAAAAAGACCGTCTCATTGGATGAGGTGGTGCACAACACATTCAAGTACCAGACTAAAAAAGCACTGTACTTAAAAAGTCGGCTTCAGGATCGTTTTGTAAGTTACCATATATTATCTCTAAGCATCAAGGCCTTAGAATTATTAAGACATTCTGTGCATGACTATAATAAACATTATTATAGCGTCTTTCCACCGACAGTCAGATGCTTGCAAAGAGGACATCAAAGGAAAAAGTATTGGGACATTTTTCCAAGTAACATAAAAGAGCTTAAAGTATTTTGGGGTGATTGATTAAATCATTACAAACAAATAAGTAAGAATGTTTGTGCATCTTCATTCATCTGTTTTATTTTTGCATTACGGCCCAAGCAGCTTTCAGCTGTTTTCCCTCAGGGTGTCTGTAAGCCAAAAAAATAAGCCACATAAGCAGATCTAAACTATTTTCATTTCTTCTGTCATTTGTGTGTGCACAACTTACGACAGACAAAAAAGAGAACAATTGTAAACATCACGGTCTAAAGATTTGGTTAAACACTGCGATGTATAAACTTCATTATTTGATTATAACCTGACATTTAAAAATGATGTCTGCTTTAAGAAAAAATATTTAAATCCAGTAATACCTTAGTCTTATCATAGTATTATGACAACAGAAAGCATCAAAACAACTGAGAAAAATAATGAAGCATCTCTGTGGTTTGAGTGCATTCATAATCTAAGAGTTAAATTCTGACTTTTAGTAAGATAAGCTGTGAAGTATTTGTTATATTCATTCCAATATAGCTGTGTATCCCTGCACAGAGTTTCCAGAGTGTGTGCTGTGTGTCTCCCATGTGCTGACACAGATGACAATATGCAGGCAGGTATTTTTGTCAACACTTTCATTTTTCAGTGAAGAAATGAAAGCGCACTGGTGGAAGTGTATTATTTATACACACTGTTTAAAGATTGCTCCAAACTGAAACTCTGTGTGGACTGAAATAAATGCTTGGGCTGTCAAAACATGACAGGACCCCCCCATCCTTCTGTCATTTCTCTCACACTGATGACATCAGCACTTCTCCAGCAGTGTCCACTTTTATTTTGCCAACAGAGTGTCCAGCCAGCATCTCCAATGGAACGGAAATACAAGTACATTTTGGAAAGACATGTTGTGCTGTGGCAGCATTTTCATTTTGGGTAAATACTGCGCCGCTTTTGCAAACACATTTAATCATTTCTCTGGCAGTGTGTGAGGGAGCTGGGAGCATTGTTAGACTGACTGGGTGATCAGGAGGATCCTGACTCAGACAGCAGTGTTTCCCACCTGTGAGCTGACAGCTGGAGGCTGGACTGCTTCACTATACTGTTGAATGTGCTGTCATTACAGCATGGCCCATATGGCAGAGGAGCCTATAAAGCTGGGACTGAAAGAGACGAAAAATACACAATACCAAGTTTTAAGGTTACAGCCACAATTTCTTTCTGTCTTTTTGCTTTTTCAATTTTAAAATGAATGACTTTTGGTTTTCAAATTACTCTGGAGTTTTATGACTCATAAAATGGAGAATTTTAGAAATGCTGCTGACATGTTTTAGTCGGAAAACTTCAGAATTGTGTTGTAATCTGGACAGGTAGAAACAGTGACCTTTGGAAACAATAACATGGAGGCCTGTAATCACTTCCTGACTGGGTCGTTCTAGTCATTATGTGCAATTCTGCAATTTGCCACGCCCTGATTGTGAGCTTTTTTCAACAGATATAAAAATCATCAGCTTTTGTTGAACATGCTAGCAACCGTTTTGCAGTAAATTCTGGATTCTACAATCGATTTTGGGATTTTTCATGCATGTTAGTCCAGTCAGAGATCATTTTCACTTCAAAACACCATTTTAAAAGGTTTACATCTTAGTGTGCTTGGTTAAATCTTTTTGTTTAAGAGTTGAAACTTACATAAATGCAGTGTGTGAATGTCCTGAGGTTTGCTTACAAATGACAAATGTGTTTTCACATGTTATTAGGAGCCTGAGGATGAAAAAATATAGCAATGTCTTATTATTTTCTCTCAGATGATACATTTATTGGTCTGATAACTGCTAGAAAATACTGCTGAGCTGGAAACATCCCCTCGCAAATGTGTGACTCAATGAACTGTGTTATTCCTTGCCTCCTTCTCTGGAAATGTCTACAGCTCGGAGCCAGGAAAAAAACAGACTACGGCTATTTTCAGACCAAATCAGGCAGTATGGTGATAAGTGCAGTGTTGTGGGAGTGTCAAAACTGGGAGAGTATCAGTGTTGTGGTGCTACAGTGCTACAGGTTTCTTCCCGAGAGCTTCTTCAGATCTGATCGCAGACATGATCAGCCACCGCATCATGACATCTAGTTATCTCTCTTCAAAAGCTGATTCTGTTTAAACTCTTTTGTCCCAAGGCTGCAGACCATTTTACATGCTTTTATCTGTAGCTTAAAGTTTGGAAACAGCCTATTTAGCTGCCTCAGCAAATATCTATCAATCGGCTCCAGGTAGTATAGAACTCTGCTGCAGGTCTTTCAACTAAAACGAAGAGAAACGCTCACATCATGTCTGTTTTAGCCTCCTTGCTCCCAGTACAGCTTAGAATTAATTACAAGATCTTACTGTTGACTTTTAAGCTCTTCGAGACTTTTCTCCATGTTTTTTATCTGACCTTTTAGTTGCATATGAGCCAGTGTGTAGCCTATGATCCTCAGGCAGAGGTCTTTTATCTGTTCACGAGGTGACAAGAGTTGACAAAGCATTTGCATTCGTCAGAGCCTCAAAGCCATGAAACAAGCTGCCGGAGGAAATCAGGTCAGCACGATCACTTACCTCTTTAAGTCTCTTCAGAAGCCGTTTCTTGATTCCACCTGACTCTTACTGACTGCCCTTTTTATTTCCCTTGTTTTGACTGTAATGTCTCTTTAATGGTTTTATTTGTTCTATAAGATTTTTTATTTATGGTTATTTCATTGGTTGTATTCGACAGTGACTTCAGGTGGTCAAACAATGACTTGTTTGACAACCTGAAATTTGTTACTTTGTCTGTTTGTTGTGTGAAGCAACTTGTAATGTGAGTTTAGAAAAGAGCTCTATAAATAAAGTTAGTATTATAAAGTTATTATAACTCTTGGTTTGGCAACACTGAGGCTAAAATGCACTGCCAACATTAACAAGAATAGGAGGACTGGTGTTTTACATGTAACACCTGATTTGGTCTGAATACAGCCTGAGGCATTATTAAATTGAGAAAATACTACTATACAACATAAACAGTACAGTCGTACTGTACTGATATTATTATACAAACTGATAAGAGCATGAAGGTCCATTTTTTATCTTGTGAATAGTAATTTGATAGTAACTTTGAATAGTAACTAATATTTACTTAAGGTCAATTTACTAGCTTCTCCCTGAGCTTGCAGCTGCGTCTGTGTACATCTCCACACTCCTTTCTGGGGCCAGTGGACACAAAGAGTGGATGATGAGAATCCTGCCCTGATTGACACTGCTTAAACAACAGGGACTAGCAGAAGCATCCCAGTGAGACTCTCTTATGTGCCTTGACTGGCAGAACATCGAAACAGAGCACTCAAATCACCAGTTCAAAAACCATCCAGCACTTTCACATCTCCTAAGATCTTAAGGATGGCTTCTCGGATCTTAAGTTGTTGAAGGGAAGACTGATGTGGTGTCCAACATCACAAACACATGGTGGGAACAATACACTTGTAGAAGAGCAAAGACTTTGAGCATGAATAACAATGCACAAGCTTGTAAATGTCCTTGATGCAAAACAGTTAGTAAAAAGCCCCTTTCTCCCCCAATTTCCTCTCTGCTTTTATCTCTTGATCTTTCCAGTAGACACATAGTGACAAGGAAATAATCTTCAAATAAATATGGTACAAATGTGTTTCAGCTTGGGTTTGTATGTATGTATGGACTTCTCCAGTTATAGTTGATTTGCCCCCAGTAAAGAAAAACCACACTCACAACACACAGAATTTAGTTCCTTATTCAAAAAACCAAATTTGTTGATCCAATATTTTCTAAATCAAAGTCGGTTTAAATATGGGATGCTGTTATCCAAATGAATCTTGGCTATTGGCTTTGTTTTAAACCATCACTCACATTCAAACACTGCAATACACCCTGGATACATCTGTGATTATTAATTAAGTATCTGTAGGCTGCTTCAGATTTGTGATGCTACAGAAAGCTTGGAAGTATTCAGTGTTCCTGTTTTTGGACACTGCTGGCTGGTCTGTGATACAGTCTAACATATACTGCAAAGGGTCTTACATTCAGTCTGAATTTAATGTGAGCGTCAGCTCTCTCTGTGTTTGAGAATTTAACATGTGTCAAATTTTCTGTTTCCATGGCGATTGCACAGTTAGAAATGGGTAGATACAAAAAAAAATCTCTTCAGCCTGTCAGTGTAACCCAACCAGTCACATATAGGTTTTTTTCCTTTAATTTCTCTTCTTCTTTTAACATTCGTCTCTCAACATTCTTCTCTCCTTCATCCTTCCTTCCTGTTGTTTTTCTACATTCTTCCCTCCCTCTCTTTGTTCTTCTTAATCTCACACTCTCCCTCTCTTTATCTTTCTGTCTCTGTAGCTAGCAGGCACAGAGCTGGTGTGTTGACTTGTGCTTCTAACACATGGGCTTCCCTCCTTATCCGCCTACGCAGCGTACTCAAGGAGATTCCAAGCACATACACTCACTCGCACGTACACACTCGCTCACACACACAAACACAAGGCATGCACACACACAAACTGGCAGACTGCAAAGCCCCCAAGGTCTGGTCTTAGTGAATTATTCAGTCTGCGTTGGTGGGTCTGTGTGAACATGTGCGTGCCTCTAAGATCTTATATGTGTGTGTGTGTGTGTGCATTTGGATGTGTGGTTGTCTCATGAATGCGTGTGTTTGTGTGTGTGTGTGAGTGTGTGTGTGTGTCAGTGGGAATATAAAATGGTGTTTTCCTCCTGAGCAGCAGCAGCTTGTCTTTAATCAGCCTCTCCATCAGCTCCCTCCTCTTTGGCTTCAAAAGCTCATTAGAAGGAAATTGCAGAGAGAAAGCAAAGATGTGGTCAGTGATGTCACTCAAAGCAGAGACCGCCTGGGGGCGGGAGGCACCGGACATTGTGGCGCAAGGGGTCAGATTTATTATATTCCCATCCATAGTTCTCTACAATGAAGGGGTATCTTCTGAAGTTGCAATGGGAGTATCCCATCGATTACACAACGTGATCAGGACCTGATGTGATTAGACAGTGTTAATGTTCATTTGTGGACAGGTACAACCCCACTAACCCAGTTCAAAAGCTAATCCAGCTGTTGAAAGTCTGATTATATTTAATATTTCATAACAATGGATATAATCATGCATTAGTTAGATTAATTCTGATTCTTGGCCGTAGTTGAAGGAAGCTGGAGATCAGATCATTAAATAAACTAGCAGCAATTAAAGAGAAGCCTTCTGAGATACTGCACTTTTACCTCATGCTAATCCATTGTTACAAAAGAGGGATTCACTACATCTGAAATCCATCCAAACAATACTTTGTTACTTAATATTTGCTCCTGACATGTTCACTAACAATGTCCAGCAGCAGTGTGTGAAGAGGAGCTGAGGGTGTAGACAGCGTCATGATCCAACAGTTTTTAAACTGTAATCACAAGCTTTTCCCAAACGATACCATTTCATATTCAAATACTGTTGAAAAAGTATGTTAGTTTTTTTCTTTTATTTTTGGGATTGTACCGCATAAATATAGCACAATCCGAACATGGTAACACCTGTTTCCTTGATTCAAGGCATATTTATTAGAAACTAAGAGGGTTATGTGAACCCACTGTTAGGAACACACAAACTGTTTAATATTTACTGAGTAATATGGCCTGATGAAATAAATGTTTATACACTGGCTAAGTGGACAGTGAGCGACTGGTTCTGGCCAGTTTGTCTTGATTGGCAGACAAAGACTATGACAACAAAGAGTGTTATAAAATAGGTCATAGAGTGGTCATTGGGAGAAATGACACAATAAAAGAACCAAAGATCTGGTGAAACAAACATTTCAAGATAAAAACCACTGAAATTTAATATGACGTGCAACATACATAGTTATAGTAAAAAGAAGCAGGATGAAATATGATATATAATATTATTACAGTATTGGATGACTTCATATTTTCTTGATTGTATATTTTGTCTGTATTCATTTATAAACTTAATACAACATGTGTTTCTTGTTTCATAGACTGACATATAACATTAAAAACGTACATACACTTCAGTGATAGAGTTTAAAACATTCACACATGCTGTTTTTCTCATTAACATCTACCACACCACTACATATGACAGTCAGAGGTTTATAAAACAGCATAAACACCTGCAGGTTACTGACAGAGGTCAAAAACAAATAAATAAAAGCTAATATCACTGAACAGGAATTGACATTATAAAACACTTGGGTGTGCTCCAAACAAAATGGAGATATGCTGTAGTTGCTGTGAACAGCTGTCCACCATTACCCTTGTTTAATTTGAACGCATGCCCGCTGGTTCCAAATATTATCATCTCTTGCATTTTCTTCTCTGAATGCCTGCGGTGCTATATTACACTGCCCCCACCCCCCACCTGGTAGAATAATGCCAGATTTACCTCATGGCTAGCAGCAGCCTGAATGAGACAGCACAAACCCAGAGATAGCTGCATTTTATACTACATCCTCTGTCACACCACTGACTCTTCTTGTTTATCTTGTTTTTTTGTTTTTTTTTACTATCAGACTCAGGCTCACGCTCTATTCTGCTTTTATATGTAATTTATTTTTTTCTATTAGTGACACTCCTTCAGTACGTCTTTTCTTTCTTCTCTGTGTTAACTTTTCATTCTCCTAACCTTATTTCACCCAATGGTCAAATGTCATTTGTGTCATATGTACTGTATGTCCATAACA
>JAUZTA010000016.1:18376671-18390208 GCA_034780835.1 Ctenochaetus striatus | reverse complement strand
CTGAAAAACGTTTTCTTTTTTACTGTTGTAACTTTGTCTTATAATTTGTCTCAGTTCTTTTGTGAACAGAGACCTGCACTTTGAAGCCATTTCATCATACCCAGGATCCTTTTTCATTACCCAGCTTCCCCAAACCTATATAACAATCCAAGCTAAGGGATCATACACAGAGAGTTATCAGCTCGGTAAATAAACCCAGGGTTTCTCAATTTACACAGGGGCATATTCATACAAAAGGGGACGTGTTCGAAGCATTTTACCAATCATAAATATTAACAAGTCACCAGTAGCAAAGAGGCATATTTACCAAAAAGAAAAACTTTGATATAAGAGAAATTCATACAAAGGTTAATCACATATTTCAGGTCAAAAACTACATCATTACAGCTACCAAGGAAGGACAGATGGCAAAAAGTTGCAGACTCTATGAATGCAAAAGGCTTATTATATCACTGCAAGTATAATAAAAGATGCATATTCATGGGATGGTTGCTGGATCATACAAAACAAACAAGTTAAAGGAGAGAGAGATCTCGACATCAAAAAGCTCCCATTTAAAAGACTTTTGCCTTCTGCTGCATAACAAATCAAACGCAGTTCTTCTCCAGACTACTTCAGACATCATTAGGGCAGCAGTAGATCTGATTATTACTTTATATATTCTATTATTCATTCATTCAGTCAAACTGTTATTTCACACTCAGGTTCCAGATAAAAAAGAATACACAGACAAAAGGACACACAAAAGCTTTAAATAAATATAATGATATGGAGGCAGAGGTTACTGTGTATGTATTTGTGTGTCACTGTGAGATTTCATCTTGAGGAGTTAGTGGCTCTGTGTTTTTAGGGTTGTGTCAAGGACCTTGGAAGCAAGGTACTGATTATATGACACTGATGGCCCAGATGCAACCCTGACTCAAGACTTTACTAATGGACCCAAGCTCCACTGAGCCTCCAAGTTGTCCTCATGAATTCACCTCAGTAACGGGACACCCGTCAGGGGCTTGTATCTCTGCATCACTCCATGACCCAAGGGCAGGCGGTGATAGTGGGCCCCCAGCGGCATGCTTGGCAGCTTGGCAAATGGCAGTTTGGCACATGATCAAAGTGCCCTGAGAGTGACTGTGGGGGGAGAGAAGAGAGTCCTGAAGGTCGAAGGTAAACAGCTGGCTCAGTACAGCTGACTTTGGTCAATGTGAGGGTGTGGAGGCAGCTAGAGAAAAATGAGCACTAGCTGCTGGTCATGTCCTTTCTGATTTCAACCCAAAGTTCAACACATTCATAATGTACAAAATTGTGATCACGTCTGTCTTACTATTAGATTAGATTTTTTGTTTAATTAGTTTTACCGGAGAAGAACAATCAGTGGACATTAGAGGCAGGATGTTGTTGGAGACAGACATCTCATTCTTCGATGTCTGCTAGAATTCCTGTGTGCTGCACCTTTTAAATTAGTTTCTGCATTTCATTGCCTGTGACATGAATTTTAAATGAAGGACTTGTTCTGTCTTGCTGTTTTCTGTTGCAGAACATTAAGCTTGTCTTTTGTGGTCACGTAAGCTTTTGTAAGAAAATATGCCATTAGAAACTGTTAAAAGAAACTCCTTGTAGCATAGCCTTTGCATAGATTTTTAGTAAAGTTGTCTCCGGGGGAATGACACCCGTGTGTGTCAACTTTGGACAAAGTGCAGAACAATGGGGTGGTGGCGGCTGGTGATGGAGGCTACAGCTCTGTGGAAAAAGTTGTTCCTGAGCCTGATAGTGCCAGTTTTTAAAGTGCGGTACCTCTTCCCTGATGGTAGGGGGAAAAACAGAAAATATACTGAGTGAGTTTTGTCAGTGTTAATGGATCTTGCCTTCTTCTGCAGGCAGTCAGCCTGAACATAGTATACAGAATCTAGGTTATCGCCAGTTCACCACTCAGCCAGATGTTGGACCTCTTGTCTGTAGTAGGTCTCATTGTTGTCACTGATGAGTCCCACCACAGTCGTGTTATCAGCAAACTTTACTGTGGTGTTGGAGGAGTTGATTGGGACACAGTCCTGGTTGAAGAGGGTGAAAAAGGCTGGGCTAAGCACACAGCCCTGCTGTACACCTGTGTTCAGGATTATAGTCGATGATGTTCCCCTATCCTGGCATTCTGTGGTCCATCGGTGAAAAAGTCCATGATCCATTAACAGAGTTGGATGAGAAGTCCAAGGTTTATGAGTTTGCAAGATTGGATGCTTCAGGTGAGACAGAACCATGTGTAGTGTGATGGAGACAGCGTCCTCCATAGATCTGTTTGCTGGATAAGCAAACCAGTGGCTGTCCAGTTATGCAGGGATGGTGCTTTTGATGTGGAATAATATAATCCTCTTTGAGCATTTCATGATGCATGATGCTTCATGATGGTGCAGGTCCTCAGTGTGCGGCCCAGTGGTAATACTGATGCTTTTCAGGGTGAACCTCACCTTGTGGTGCTAGGATAAGTTAGTGCTCCTTTTCAAGCTGAGTCCTTTCAGTTCTAGTTCCTTTCAGTAGACCTACTACTGCTGTACATTGCAAGGACTTTGGAAGTAACAGACATTTATATCTTTCATCTCTAGAGCGTCTTTATAGAGACTGTTTGTTATGTCAAAAAGGCAAGGTTTTTTGAACTTTGGTAATTAGCTCCTCCGCTATGTATGTGATGTCTAAGTGTGACGGATTATGATTTACTGTCAGAGTTTACAGTATTTTGTCCATAGCGGTGATCCAAACTATATCATTCAACACTGTCATCGTCATTTGAGTTGTGGATTAAACTCAGCAATCCAGCGGAGTTAAAACTATTTTTAAAATTGTCTTTTAATAGTTATAGTTCTTGGTGTGGACAGCCTTTAAAATTCCAATTTTCTTGTTCCCCAGTTTAATTTCAACAACACATCACATATGGCTCAAAATTAAATGCTTTCCTTGTTAAAAAAAAAAAGGTTATACCATTAAAATAGAAGTTATAGTTATTATTCTCATTAGGTACATAAGCTGTTGTTAATGGCAAAGTGTTTAACCATCTGCCTTGCCCTACTTTTAGCTGTACCATTTCTGTTCATTCTGAAAACAAACCCAAACAATTTTCAGGCAATAGGCAGTAGTAGTAACTAATGAATAAATCCTAATACCCCTGAAGCTGTTCTTGGCAAAGATCTTATGAATACTTGAACCTCATACTAAGTATTGTGTCTGTAATTACAAAAAAAGGACCCTGCAGGTATAAATGGGACTGAATTCAAATGAATATCAAAGTCAGGTGAATGGTCACGCAGAAGGTGTCACAGTTCGGCATCTTGCAGAGACAGCTGGACGGGGTTCTTACCTATTTCTATAAAGGCCTCTGGGCTGTATGCATAATATATCAGAACAGTGCTGTGTGCGGGAAATTCGCCACACTTTGATCTTTGGAAATGGCTGCCTCTGTATAAAAAAGGGACTGTGGTGGGCAAAATGATTGTGCTCTTTCCATCTCCTTGTGGCAGATGTGTGTTTCAAGCATTTGGCAGTATTTTGATGGCAGGTGCCCGATGTGTTGTCTTGGAGACATGGAAGACATTAATCCAAAGTACAGTAGCAACTGTGTAACCCCGTGGACCTTTAAAAAGACACACACATGGCTATGTGCATCAACTTGTACACACGCACACACACACATAGCCAGACATTGTGTCTGCCAGTAATTGAAGATAGTGGCTTTGGCCAGCTGACACCTGCTGCCATTGTCCAGGCTCAGAGCCATCCACCAGTCATACCCCAGAGCAGCATGTGTGTTTGTGTGTGTGTGTGTGTGGTGTGTGTGTGTGTGCGTGTGTTTGTTTCAAGGAAGCAGTGGCTGTACATTGTGAGCCAGGAACTACCCAGCCTCTCTACTTTCCTCTCCACTTTATACACTGCCAAGAAAAGAGGTTTCAGTTGTCTCCAGAGAAGCTACTTTTAAGCATGTTTCAAACACTGGGAAAACTGGGTCTGGTTTTTTACTTTAAACACATTTGGCTCATTCTAATCTTCCAAAAGATGGGGAAATACCTCCAAGCAATTATCACATTTGTCTGTGTTCTATAACATTTGTCCATTTACTGTATCACTGGTGAAATGGCCAAATTAGAACTGCTTTTATCGACAGATGAATGAATGGGCCAGACATTAAGGAGAGACTGAGAACAAAAATTACACTATAAACAGCTTAAAAAGAGCAAAGCGTTTAAAAACAGACACAGATTGAGAGCAAGCATTCTGGAAGTGGGTGAATATTACACTTTCTTGGGTGGTTTGAGAAAATCTAAAGAAAAAGTCAGACTGTGTACACACATCTACAGTCACACACACACTTTATCCAATTCTAATGATTTCTGTGAATCAGATTCTAGAAGATATGAGTCCAAATAACTCCATGGAGACCAAAGAAACTCATAAACCCCTTTATCAGATTTGAGAGCGACGCTTGCAGTGCGAAGTCTGCTGGAGTGCATCCAAAACAAGCCGAACTCTTCAGGTAATTGAAACCATTTTCTGCAAACGAGGGGATCCTACATCGAAATAGAACAACAGTTGAGGACTGACCCTTTGTTGCACCGACCATCTGTATGGGAATACAGTCACACACTGTAATGTCTTTGTAGTACATTATATGGTTTTCTGCGTAGTGTAGAATAAATCTTGTTAACGGCATGTTACACGGCACTCATGCATGCTCCCCTGCACATTCACACATTTTGATAGCTGTCACTCCCTGTCGGGTAAAAACCTGCCTTTATGTCTTTGCTCTCGCTGGCACTCTCCTTCCTCTGTTGCCTCTATCTGGAGCCTTTTCCTCCCTCTCATTTTCTCCTTCCGTCCCCTCTCTTTCACCATCATTGCCTTCCCTCCCTCCTGCAGGGTGATGATGGTGCTCCTGGTTGCTGTGATTTTTTTCCCCTCCCCTCCCAGCAAATAAAGAGGGCAGGAGGTACTGATGGTTGTTGGCAGGGGTTCTCCGCTAGCACTGCTGAGCCCTGAAACTGTGTTCCTGGGAAAGAAACCATAGTATTTGTAATTCTGACATGTAATGTCACAGTCACAATTGTTTCTACTTGATTCCAATCACATATCATTCACACAGTTTCCATTACACTTGGGCTGACAGGCAAAGGACAGAGTAATGAATCCCTTACAGCCAAATAAAAATGATAGTGACAGTTGCCTCAAGAGCACAAACCAAAACTGAAAAGTATGTTGTTCAATCATTTATTTTGTCTCTTTATGAACTGTTTGTACGTATGAGTAATTCTGTATCATTACCTGTGGAAGCTTCCTCTGATGGATTTGATTAAAACTGTGAGAATAAATGACACTGACACCATAAAAATTAATATAACTTTGTTCACGAAACAAGAGAAGACAAGGGGACAGCAAGAGTGTCCTTTAAAACATGTAAGATGAAAGTAAAGTAAGCTGAGGTTTGAACTTCTCTCTTGTCAGTGGTTTCACCCGTCATGTGCTTCGAGGCACTTCTCTTGCGCTTAGCCAACTATGGTACATTTTTCATCATGAACTATCCACTGAAACTCTTAGAACTTTAATGGTGAATGACATATGAAGAAAGAGGGCATCAAATGAAAAAATTTGAAGTCTCACTGACTGCTGCTGAGTGACTGACATGACCTGGATAAACATTAATCACAAAAGACAGCTGACTGCATCATACATTACGCTGACCTGCTAGAATTTGTTAATTAGATACCATCAAGAGGGTAGACTGCCAGCATTATGCACAACTCCCATTAGTTAAGAAGAGGGATGTAGCCATCACTCAGAAGTGCTTATACAGAGGATATAGAGAAAATGAATGATAGAATGAATGAGTTGCATAAAGAGAACGAATGACAGGGTGATGAAGGCAGAAGGAGAGGAGAGCAAGAGGAATATGTTTAATGATTGTTACTAGAGGGAAGAGGGTCAAAGGGAAAGTGTTAAGGACAGAGGGAAGGCGTCAGGTAAAGGTGTTAATGAATAGAAAGATAAGTAGACACAGTATATGGAGTAGGTGGAAAGGTAAGTCAGAAATCTGGAAAGTATGTATGGATCGTAAGAGAGGCAGAGGGTGCAGGTCAGCAAGTTCAGAGAGAGAGGTCTTAAGAAAGATTTTTAGACTATTCGAGGGTTGAAAAGGAGAACAAGATGAAAAGAAAATATCTAGGTAGTATTGACTTTCAGCTCAACAAAGAGGATGGTGGGTGATAAAGCCCACGAGCAAATGAGCAGGTAGGAAAGAGGAGAAAGACACCACAAAGAGGAGCGACTAAAGAAGAAACCATGGAGAAAGAGACCTTTGGGCCTGACCCAGTGACATTCAGTGCTGCGTGGGAACTCTTCATGCCCCTTCAGCTCATGGACTCTGAACCAGAAGACATCCACAACACACATACACACATTCAAGTCTTCTATCACTCACTGTACTGCAGATGCATGAAATAAAGCAGTTTATCATAACAATGAGACACACACGTGCAAACATGCATAGACTTCTATATCAAACAAAGACTTTGATTGAACATACGCTTACCTCACCATCAAACGGAAGCATAGGCACTGCTGATCTTGGCAAGTAAGCAGCACGGTGCTGGCATGGCAACAGTCAGTGCCCAGAGATATGACCCCTCTGTTATTCTCCTCCATGATGCATCCAGGAGAGACTGACTTGGGACTAACGGGAAAACAAACAAATAAACAAAACCTTCATGTTTATAAGGCTCAGTGCTGAATTTCATATCTCACTGTGCCTGTGCTGTGGAATACATGTAACAATTTCATATGATGTTTTATATTAATATACGAGATTTTTACATTACAAGAAACCAATTTCATATGCCCAATAATAACTTAGCAGTTAAGTAAAATCATTTATCTATAAAGATTTATATCTAGAATATTTTCCATCCTTTATGAACATTAAAAGTCCCATAGCAACCACTGTAATGTGCTAAGTTGGCTCATAAAATGCAAAAAGAGGCAATGCTGAGCAACACCAACGCATTTTGAAGTTAAAGGAAAAAATAATGTTTGCATTGTCGCTTGCAATTTTATGTGTAGGATTTGATCAGCAGTCTGGAGGGTTTATAGATTTGCCTTTCTATCTTATGAGCCCATTTTCAGATTTAGTTGAATGAGAAGTTTTGTCTGGGGGGCCAAAGCTACAGTTATTGATTATTTGAGTAATCGAGTCAGGCCATTCTGCAGAAGTTAAAATGATCTGTGCAAAACACAATATATGGTTATATGGATAACACACAGCTTTAATAAAAATAATTTGCATAAATGATTTTTAAAACAGTGGCTGGAAAGAGGCCATAGGGCCAGAAAACCTTTGGCAAAGGAGTCATTTTTGTTGTGCATGAACAGGTTTATTTATTAGTAATAAATGTTGTGAATGTAGGCTGAATGTTAAGAAAACAAAAAAATATATTTTTTATTCATCAGCTTTCTACAGTGCCATTTCTGCTTCTGTTTATTCTTCCTCACAGCTCCACTTTACAGTTTAGGCCATCAAAAATTGATTTCCTGTTGGATCAAATATATTTAATCTTTTGTTGACTGCTGTTGAAATTTGCCTCAGTGCCATCTCTTTTTTTGTAACTCTCACTTCTTCATTCTCTTTTCCCTTTGAGTCTTGATTAGGCAAATTGACTTTTTGTCTCTCTCGAGTACTATTTTGTGTGTGTTTGTGTATGTGTGCGGAAAAGCAATTCTTTGTAAATAGAATATATAGTATTCTGCTGCTGGTTTGTTTTTTTTTTCATAAGTATATGTGTGTGTAAGAGAGAGAGAGATGATAGAGAGATAGAGGGAGAGAGGGAGAGAATAGAAAAAAGCTAATAAAAAAGGGACAACCTGCTTCTCTGGTGTCTGTGGATATGATTGTGTATACACATAAGGAGGAAGTGCATTTAAAAAAAATGTGTATGCATCTAAGATCACTGAAACAGAGAGGATTTCCGCTCTGCTTGGCTGTATCTTCAAAATATGACTAACAGTATCACTTTGATTCTCACTCCAACAAACAGTCTTTCTTTTTTTTCAGAACTAATTTCCAAAAGTAGTCGTGGTTTTTGACAGGGAGGTAATGGATTACAGGCCTCAAATTGCTGCCATTTAGCCAGCCAATGTTGAAGACAGTAACTGTTCCAGATACTGAAAATTAATGAGAGTCAGTGTCCGCTGTCAGCTTCCTCAGCAAATGCTTAAAAAGATGACATTCCCCCATTTTGTGTCTGTCTGCTTGGACAGCAGAACGGAGCAAAAGTACTGTTTCTTTGCTTGTTTAAAGACTATTTAAAAAAAAAAAAAGGCGCACTTGGTGGAAGCAGAAATTGTAATGGATGGGTATTAAAAAGTCCAATGAAAATTTTCATCTTTTAAAAACCAATTTATCAAAATTTTATTTTTTTAATAAAAATGAGACATAGCCTATTAAACAGCATCTGCTTTTCAAATACGGTAACAATTTTCATAAGAAACAGACTTTAAATTAAATCAGTCTCAACAGAGCTGCTGTGTACCAGCTGATGCTCAACCTTCCTCCTGTTCCTAATGGACTCAAATGAGCATTATCCAACACGTCAAGGGAGATCACTGCAGATGCAAGTGCCATTAGGTTTCGCCTCAGACAGACAACTTCCCATGGCCTTTTGAACTTCTTAATACTTTACCCTCGTGTTCTGCTGCCAAAGGAACACAGGAACCAGCACCAGTTTAGTTAGAGTCTTTAAAGTTGTGGAACATTTCTCACAGCAAAGAGATCAGATACAACGAGCTGTTAAACTTTATCTGCATTACTTGCTTCCTTCCTCCTTCACTGCATCAGTCCTGCACTTTTCACCCCATTTAAAAATCACATCACAATTATTGGGTTTTAGACACTCAGCTGTACATTATCTCGCAATAGGCAGATGTTGTGCTAATATAGCATTGTTAAAGCCAGCTGGACAACCAAGCAATGCATATGACCAGGCAATGCCTAATTAATACATAAACCTGTAATAAGCTGGATATTAGTGCCTCCTACAGTAAGTCAACATGTGATAATTGACAGTGTTGCATGTGAATCACTTAACGTTACAGTATACTGGCCTCATTCTAATCTGTCACAATGACAGACGGCCTTCTGGTTTTCCATCATTGTTAAAAAATTTATTAATATTAAATATTCAGTAAATGTAACCCCTGGGTGGTGTTGTAGATCTGGCACTCTGCCAGTTAATTAAAGCTGGCGGGGGATCGTTGGCGCTGTACTACGCTCCAATTTGCTCTCACTCACTTTCCTACCGTCTACTGATCCGACTCACCTGGAGTTGGATCAGTGCTCTTTCTTTGTCTCTTCTCTCACACACATTAAAATTCACACAGGCACAGTTGTGTGCTTGTTCATGCAGGGAGGCATGCACGCACAGTATGTGCAATCGCTCACACAGCACTCTAATCTGGTATTCCTGCCAAACTTTCCCCTCCGTGCCTCCAGGTCTGTTCTGTGTTTCAGGGCCACTCCTGTTCAAACCCCCCTTAAAGACAAAACAAGGTTTTTTTCTTGCAGGATTGGAGAAACAGGTCCCCTGTTTGCGTGTTTTGGGAGTTTTTTTCTGTCTGGCAGCCATTACAGCAGGAATCCTGAGTCGTGTTTGGAGATTCTTGGTAGTGTATGTACCGCCCACATGTTCAGGTTTTGGATGTAGTGCACCTGCTACTGAGGGTTCTGATTTTCTCTGGTTTATTTTTGCCACCAGCACTGATCAGCCATAACTCTAGTATGTTGAAATCTTGAGGTGGTATAAAAGCTTTAAAAATTTCTAACTCATTAAATAAGAACCTGGCTGTGGATCAGTTCTCTCCTATCCGTCTTCTTTAGCCTTTAATTGCATGGGATTATTGATGTTTGCAGACCTTGTGTGATTAATGATTTACCCTCAGCCTCTGCAGTTCAGCAGCTATGTAAGTACAGGACAGTGAGATTACTGGGGAGCAGCTATATAAGGTAAAAATTTTGAACAATTGTTGACTTTCAGTTTTTGCAAAAGAATAAAAAACCTCTCTCTGTCTTGATGGTAAGAAAATACTCCTTGTTTTTTTAACATGTACTCCCTACCTATTACTGTTAGGTTAAGGAGTTTGTGGTCTGGTCCTTTGAAGTAAAGCAGCTTTAATCAGACAGAAAACGTGTGAATAAAAGGAGAGTCAAGGTAAAACATGGAGGTCATCAAAATGTTCATTGAAATCACAATAAAAGCAAAAATCCCTTGTAGCCGTTGATCCATTTGATCAACATGCTCCAAAGCATTCAAAGCCAAATACATTTCTTCAGTTCTGTGCTGTGGTTCAGGTCCAAACATCTCTCACAGATTTTCGATTAAATGGTGACAAAAAATTCAGTTTGAAACATATTGAACTTTTGCATTTATTGTGAAGGTGATTTATTCTGCCACAGTAATAGCTGAAGAATTTTCTGTGACTGTGTTACTTTTTTTCCCATTTAATCCATCCTAAGAGTTGTGAATTCAAGCTGACGTTTTAGAACCACACTGAAAGCCCACAGGAGGGGTATGAGGCACTCAAATGGTAGCTTTTCAGTGGAGTCTCCCTTTTTATGGCTTCGGTTTGATTGGCTGTGTATTGTATATATTGTTTGTAGGTTACACTGTACCACTGTCCTTCTGCTGCAGAACTTAGGAGACAGATCGGGTTCTGCTTACCATTGCAGTTCTGGAGAATGGAGAAAGCACTTTATAATTAAAATGTGAGTTTCGACTTCTAACCTTCTCTCTCTCTCTCTCTCTCTCTCTCTCTCTCTCTATTAAATGTGTAGAGGTAAGCAGCAAGCAACCGCTGGGAATATATGACAGGTAATTTTAGCAGACAAGGCAGAGGTAGAAATGTTTCACTCTGTGGATTCAGCATTGCAGTTCCTTTGGGATTTACAAAGCACAGTGGGGTCAAAGTGAAGAGCCTCCATCCAAATATCACTCCAGCTGTCCTTCATGACTCTCTAAGTTAATGGACTCTGCACACGACTGCTCCTTCCTGACCATGCATTCTCCTTCACAGGAGTACAATGACCCCTCCCAAAAAAACACAGAGGTGACCGTGCATTTTATGCCGCCACAGCTGAGAGAATATGCGACTGGTGCGTTCCGAGGTCAAGTGGGCACTGATTGCTTTAAAATACCTCACTGGTGGAGGTGGCATTGGAGAGTGGTCACCATCCCACTAAATGTCATGAGCTCTCATAGAAAGAGGAGACAGATTGAAACTCTGCCCTTTTCAAGCTTTTGGTTAAACTCTGTTTGGAAACATTTTGGCCAGATTTTAGCAGTAAGAGAGAATGGTCGCACCGTGGATGTGCAATGCAAAAGGAATTTACATGTTTAAAGGAGCGTATGCATGACCAAGACAAGTCATGACCAAGATTAAAGAGATTAAAGGGATGAAAAGATCACATATTAGGATTAGGAGAAGGATAATACTTTCTTAAATGATTCCTCTCATCTCACAGTTCTACTGATAAAATATATTCAGTATTATTTTGTCTTGAAATTCTTCATGAACCATCATATTAAGAGACTAATGAACACAGCCAGTCTTTGTTAAAGTCTTTAAAAAATGTGGATTAGATCTTAACAGCAGGACATTTCTTAGTAAGATAATGTTGCTGTTGAAGTTGCATTTAAACCTGCATTCAGTCAGCATCTCAGCCTCAGTTTTTTTTATTTCACAGGTCAGCAGGTCATAATGCTACTTTGATACATCTGTGCTGCTTCTTGAGGCATTTAGTGGTGTGAAAAAGAAGACCTTCAAACACTTGGAGAGATATTAACACTTTGGGACTGTAATCTTTGGGAGTGCAGCCACCAGAAGCTTGCCTTTCTTTTTTTTTTTTTTTTTTTGGTGGCTGGCCTCCTGGGTTCTCTGTCAGAGCCATTACAACTCTCATCTGTATCAGTCAGCTCCATCTCCTGTGTCATCCATCAGTTAATCAGTGTACAGTCACGGAGCCCCGTCTCGCTCCTGCTGAGGTTAGCCAGCTACAATCACAGAAACCTGCTGCAAAATCACTTTCAATAGGATGTGACATTAGACAGCCATTTTTGCCACTTTGAAGGTGTTTCTTTTTCTTTTTTGGGGGGGAGGGGGAAGCAGGGGAAGAGTCCAGTTAGATCTGATCTGAGTCCTGAGTCTGAGCTCTGTATCATGAAACAGGATCTTTGTTGAAAAACTTTCAATAAGCGGACCGAACTTCAGCTCATCCAGTCAGCTGTAACATATCTTGCTTATCTCTCCTCCGTTGAAAGGTCTCATTATCTTGCCGTCACATTTCTGAGGATTTATGACTGCTGAGATCTGAGCGTGCTGGAATGACATATTGCTTTTTAAAACTAGAGAAAAGAATATGTCAGCTTACTTTTTTTTTTTTTACATATATACCAAAAGAATTGTGTGTGTGATACACCCACTAAGTGACGCCCCATCTGGAATTGAATTGTCAGCCCTGGCAGCAGCAGTACTCTTAGTGATTTACACAGGGACAGATCGATGACAGGAAGAGGAAATGTGTTGGTTGGAGCGCTATATTTCCTCACCTTACTTTACACTCCACTTCACATCCGCCGCTATATATCTCAGCCTCCAACCTCGGGCACCTTCACTCCCATCGCCTCTCCGTTTGTGGTCTGACCTCCCCTGAAATTTACGTCGCTCTCCTCAGGCCTGACTACTCCCAGTAATGGCACCCTGTGATTGAATCAGTTTGGTATTGGGTGAATTTCTGTATATATTGACTCCTTCTGGTATCTCAGCAACAGTGCTTATGTCATTCCTCCTCTCCGCTGTTTCTCTCTTAATAACACTTCTCTGTGAGTTTTTATCATCATGACCAAGTGAAGAAATTGTTTTTCTCTGACGCGTAAGCTCATTTAGAGAAACTTTTGGTGGTGTTTTATAACCTCCTCCAGCCCTCCACCCTGTTTATCCTTTCCTGCCATCAGTTTCTAGAAATCCCACCCGCACACTCTCAGAGCCTTAATGATGAGACCTTCCTCTTGTTAATGTCCATCTTCCTCCGCACACTGGCAATTACCACCTTCCATCTCCTCAACTCCTCCCGTCCATGAGCACATCCTGCCGTCCATTTCTCAGTGGCTCCTCAGCAGCCCACTGCCACTTATGCCCATGAGTCAACATGGAGATCCACACAGATGCAGATACACACTCACACGCACACCCACACACACACACACACACACACACACACACATCCTCGCACAGCTGCAGGGGCGAAACTCAAACATACACACATGGACACATGCATAAATAAATACCAGCAAATTGCCTGAAGGGATGTCATGCTGTTAAATGGTGTCTCTCTCTATCAGCCACACTCTGTTTTTCTCACAACAAACTTGTTTATCACGCTGTGCAATTTCATTGTTTTGTAGGAATATTATGTGAGGGC
The DNA here is from genome assembly GCA_034780835.1 of Ctenochaetus striatus. Classification (NCBI taxonomy): domain Eukaryota; kingdom Metazoa; phylum Chordata; class Actinopteri; order Acanthuriformes; family Acanthuridae; genus Ctenochaetus; species Ctenochaetus striatus. The sequence goes on along the minus strand of JAUZTA010000016.1, from coordinate 18,376,716 downwards.
ATCATCTCAAGTGTATGCCAATGTCACCCACTGTGTTTCCTTAGG
>JAUZTA010000016.1:18332506-18353724 GCA_034780835.1 Ctenochaetus striatus | reverse complement strand
TAGTTATTGACATTTAGCTCTCTATATACGGATTAATTCCTTAAAGAAATATAAGGTAGACTTATATATACTGAGGCCATAAAACACACCCAATACAACATGCGCATGTGCATTTTAAGTTGCATGTGTTTTCAAGTTAATCTAAATCCATCCGGTCACATCACATTGTGTGTTCTTACCTTGGTCAAGGACCATGAAAATAATGTGCTCACACAGAATTTCCCATTCAAATAAGCTCTCCTCCTCTATTCAAATAACCTCAACTGAAATCCAGTTGACATTATTCCCACCGCCGCGGCCCTGCCAACCTTCACTCTCACACACTCACTCCCCTGCTTCTGCTCACAGCACGTCTGCGTGATCTTGATTTTACTGTGTGGTTTGTGCTGCTCTGGACTCGTGCTTTTGCCTGTGAACTCTGTTACCTCGTTCCTCTCTGATCTGTGAGTGTGCTCCTTTGGAAAAAACAACTCAAACTGCGAACCATGAGATGTCTTGGTTAAGAAGAAACACTTGGAAAGTTGTCTTCATCTCCTCATCCCTCAGGAACTTTTAATGTAGATACCTGTCTGGGTTAAGTGCGCATTCCTGTCTGTCTTCAAACACTGAGAGAGCAGGAATGTCCGGCAGACAGGGACACAGGAGGATGGAAATCATCATCATATTTAATATCTAGAGCGTTGGAAAGGAAATGAAACTCTTGTATCTTGTTTCTCCTCCTCTCCATCACTCTAGCCTCTTTCTATACACACACAAAAAGAGGCCAAAATGCAGGTTTGACCTCAGAGTATGAAAGTGTTGGACAAAACCTCCAATTTCATGTACATGTCAAATCACATGGTCATAAACAGGGATGTTTTGAGTTATTGTTATACAGTTTGAATTACTTCCTGTGTAAAAGTGTTAATCTTGGCTCGTTGGTGTTGTTGTCAGCATCAGGGAAAACTTGTGAAATTATTCTGAATCTCACTTTCTTGGATCAGATTTGGAAACAAGTTGTTCAGAGCAGAGTAAAAGGCAAACCTCCAACAAATACTGCAAACATTTGTTTTGCAAATCTCTGCAGGGCTTTTCCTATATGTTTTCATTCATTTTTCATTCTTTATTAGTTTTCCAATTGCTGACTCACTGTTTGCTGACAAGCCCTCCTTTTAGGCTGCAACAAATCCTTTTTTTAAAATTATTGATTAATATGTTATGCAGTTTGTTGATTAATTATTTAATGAAACAACTTCAAAAGAATTCTTGTTTTATCAAAGAGACAAATAAAAACATAAGGATATTCAAAATAATATCATACTTTTTTGGGAAATGGAATAATCAGCTGATTGTTTCAAGTGAATATCTACAAGTTTGATGCCATTTGGCTTTTAGCTTTAGCTTGTGGAAGGGAACTGTTGCAAACTGGGGAAATAACCTGGGGCATTAAGAGAAACAATAATATACATAGATACATTAGATTAAGCTATATTTTGGCAAACTTTGTTAATTTTGATGCTACCTCCTTCTTGCTAACATTAAAAAAAAACAAGTGTGTCAAAGACAAAGTGCAAAGTATAAGTGTTTTAAGTTAAAATTCTCATTATTTATATCCAAGTTGCAGTTTGTATTTTATTTTACTCACAAACTCTTGATTTGCTTTAGGCTTAGAAAGTATCAAGGTGTTGTGTTAAAGCAGGGTTGTCTGAAATGTTATTATTTTCAGTACTGTCAAATTTACAGATGCTGCTCCTCACAGTAAACGAGACGTTACAGTGAGGTGATGTATTGTAGTGCACATTTCACCACCAGAGGTCCCCTACTACTAGTAGAACAGGCAGATGAGCTGAAAGAGATGGCGAATGCAAAAAGGGGGGGAGAACACTGTATAGCTGGTAAACAAGGAAGCAATAACCATGTTCCTGTTTAGAAATATGTGGGGTTTTATCCCAGTGATTAAGGTGACCAAGCCAACAAAGAAAGCTGTGTGAAGCTCCTAACCTCGGTTCATCCAGAAGAAATAGTAAAAAGGGCACTTTTTTCCTATCTTTTTATTTTTTATGGCCTGTATGTATTTAAACCCAACAGGACTTTACGGCAGGATTATGGTACATCAGGCACAGAGCACTGTTGGCAAAACATAATCATACATGCTACAATAACATATATCACAGATAGTTCTTTTGTGTAGATACAAAAATAACTGTACACTGTGGAACATGCTGAAAATCCAGGAGAGTATAAAATTCTGAAAAAACACATATTACTCAGGTTTAATGTGCTTAATATCTGTTGTGTTTCTGTGTGGAACTGATATCATGAGACTGGTGTGCAGAAAAGAATGCAAATCATTTAAAGAACAACACCAGGATGTAAATGTTGTGGTTTCTAGTTTTATTGCTGTTCAACAGTGACTGATGAGTGATGTGCACTGCAGTCAACCACAGTGGTTTTCTCGATGTTTCTTCCTTTAATCCCTGCACATAGGAGCTTTAAATAAATGTCGAATGGTATGGAGCTGACAGCTTTTAACTTGAAACTGACTCATACATCTTGAGTCTAGAATCTTTAAGGGTTGTGTGTTAAATAATTTATGCAAGATGCTGTGCTTCTTTTTCTCCTGTTAACACATCACAGCCAGTACATGCAGCACATATATGCTCCCAGCCTGCTAACACAATGATACCTGTTGAAAAAGGAAGGCAAAACTGCAGACCCTTTTTCTCAAATAAGTATCACTGAACTGGAAAAGTTTCTCAGAGAGAATAGTAACATTGAGTATTTCCCTGCTAACAAGCCTTTCATGATCGATTCCACATTTTCCAGGCTGATAGAGCTGCACATAGCTTTAATCAATCCAATGAAAACAATCCAACAATCCTGTCCAGACAAAGTTCCTACACATTTATTAATGATTTGTTCTGATTGTGTTCTGTATGTCTTAGCATGTTAAGTTTCACTGAGTTTCAGAACTTTGTCTATCTGATTGTCGGCTCAGTGTGCAGCCAAATACTGATTAAAGTGTAAATGGACAGTTTGAACCGCTTCATGATTCCTGCTCCGCTTGAATGTGCATGAATATATAAAATGATTTCGGAGGAGCCGCAGTGTTTCCCACACTCAGTGATGTAATTATATAGAAACAGAACAGAATGAAACCCACAAACCTGCAGGTAGGCCTGATGATGTGTGAATTTTCTTATTCCAGTGAGCATCTGAGCAGTCAGAGTGCTTTTAAACATGTAATAACATGATTTCAGTTTGATCTCACATTCTAAAAATTGCTCGACTGTGGCAAAATGAAAAGGTGAGAGGGAAATGTAGTGAAAATGTGTCATATTTCTTAAGTCTTTTACTTTTTTCCCCATTTGCACTTTATATCTTATCACTTAGAGAGACGCGTAATTAAGCAGTGAGTTAATTCATGTCAGCTTGACCTGGATAACCTTATAAATACATATTTTTTGGTTTTCATAGCACGGTAGTGCTGATGCCTCGAAACTGTCCAGACATGTAATTTGTATGTAAACCTGCATTCACATGTGCAGAGGTGGTGTGTCCGTATCTGGTTGTTTCACTCAACAGACATGCTAGACTCCATTTGCAATGGTTTTTGTGCCTCAGCTCCAGAAGTGACAGCTAATCTGTTAATAAAAGTGTGTGTGACGTGACCAGAGTGTGGTGAAGGAGACGACCAGCCAACTATGCTGTATGTGTTTGACAGCACGGTGTCACTCAGTGTCACTGGTACAGACAGCTCAGCCATTGATCCTTCACAGAAGGCTTATCATATTGTCACATACAAGGAAGAAGCCGAAAGCTGCTGACACACCATCCTACGAAATAACCTTTTCACCATTTGGTGCCTTTTGGTATTTCCACTACATTTCCATTTCCACTTCATGTATCATTTTATAAATTCATTATAATGAACAGACTTTGATATATTTTACAAATTCACTGATACTGTGTTCTGAGGCCAATATCAATGCTAGATTTTTTTCAAGTCAGAAATTAGCATATCTGCTGGAACAACTTTTTATAAATCAACATATATGCCCATGCACTCATTTTAAAAAGGTTAAACTAAATCATTTATGTAGTCATAAAAATAAAGTGCCACAATTGAATCATAATCCAAAATAACCATGAAATGAAACCAACTCTATAGGACAGACAACACTGAATCTTAATACCAAAATTTGATACTTCAGTCTTGATGAATAATCATGAATTGTCAAATTTTTTTATTACTTAAACATTTATGTAAGATACAGTTAAATGTGTTTAAATGTGGTTTTACAGCTGAAAATTTTAGCTTGTCAGTGCTCTCTAGTGGAGTTTTTTTTTTTTTAAATGACCTCAGATGTTACGTCGGCAAGTCTGTTTTAGCATTGTTTTGTTATACACAGTCAAAATGTGTATATATATCGACAAATAATAACATATATGTAATATTTACAAGTAGCCAACATGTCTGACCAGTTGATCTAACAGTCTTGTTCTAATGTACTTTTGTTCCATGTCCCAGCAAAGACCCTGCAGCTGGTGACAAACATGGACAGACAGTGAAACTCTGGGCCTCTGAGCACAGACTTACAGTCTGCACAGCAGCAAGACACTGAACCAAGACTGAACCCAGAGCTCTCTGGTCATTTTGCATTAGTGGTTATTTTATTCATTTATTGCCCTGTTGTAGTTTTTTTTTTTTTCATTTTGCCTCTCTTTGTGTGTGTTCTTGTCTGTGTCTGGTCATTCCATGCTCGGTTCTCATGGTAAATAAAAAACCTAGATAAAGAGAACAGAGACATTTGGGAGATCAAACTGAGGCCATTGAAACTGTAATGTAATTGAAATATGAGTGGTACGCCTCTGTGTCCACTTTATTGACCTTTCTGTGAGCAAGACTCAATACCTGAACCTCTGCCCTTGTGGTCTAAATTGGATTGTTTATTTGATGTAGTTCCAAGTAATATACTTTTCCATTTAGGGATCATTGACAAACTAACTGAGTCCTTCAGTCCTTCAAAAGAAAGTGTTCATAGCTGATTGATCCACATCTGAATGAATTATTTATTCATTCAAACTTACGCACTCCAATGGTCCCTGCACTTATGAAACATGTCCTACAAAACATTGCCTTTTGTGAGCTATGACGCATCCTTTAAGAAGACGGGAGGAGGTCATCTCTCCACCTGCCTGGTTGTTTAAGTATGCTAATAAAGCATGAGGGTTAACTTAAGGCCTCGATCTATGATCAGTCACCTGATCTCTCCTTCCCTCCATTACTTCAGGCTCTCATTTCTCCGTCCAGTCAACAGGAGAGGATGTGGAGGAGAAGACTTAATGAAGGCTGAAAAAGAGGTTGCTATTGTTTGGAAACTAGCTTTTTGGATTAACTTTTTACTAATAAAGAGAGAGATAATTATAATAGATTGATCCTAGCCTTTTCTTGTTAAATGTAATTATCATTCTTATTTATCTTGGTAGAAGATTAACAGCAAAACAATTACACTGTGGTATCAGAATGAATTACTCATCATTTCCAATTTGACCTTAAGTTGTAATGCTGCTGATTTTCAAACATGGTAGGAAAGTTGACTGCAAGAGGTTAAACAAAGTCCCCATCGGCTTACGTCAGACACACTGTAGTAAATCACCACTCACAAGAAGCAACTGCCTTTACCTTTCAAGTAACATAATGTGTATGATATTTCATATCAATAAATGCCCTGAAATTTAGGACCTGTTTTGGTCACTCCAGTCATCCAGCTAAAGGTTTGCCGGCCTGGACACACACAGACCGGAGTCCAGGGCTCCACTCCTCACAACACACTCCATCCTTTATCCAGAGCAGGTGCCCTCCGGGACGGAAAGCTGGTTTAATGGATCCCCCTGTTTGGTCGGAATCTTTGTCAACTTCCCAACCTCCCCGCTTCCATCTGCTCCACTGCATCAATCATAAACACAGCACGTCTGCCATTATTTCTGATTTCCTACGCAGTAGGGGGGCATGCATTCAGTGTATCATATGGAGCTGATAAACGCACACACGCGTAGACACACCTGACACGTTCATGTTGGAAGTATACACACATACACATACAGACTCGCAAACCATGGCAATCTATTACAATCCAGCCACCACTTTGCCACATAAACACACAGCTCACCAGTTGGCTATTTGTCTCTATTACAGATGAGGTGGTGACTGATGAATTGTTGTCTGGAGTAGTTTGTCCTTCCACTGCTTCCCATCCCCACCCAGTAAAAAGGTGCAGGGGTCAGCCACATGGCATCTAAGAGTAGATTTGTGTGTGTTTTGGTGAGTGTGTGTGTGTGTGTGTGTGTGTGCGTTCTGCATGTGTGTGTGTGTGTGTGTGTTTTCACTTTTGAAAGATGGGAGTAATGTTACATCACTTATCAGAGGACAGCTGGTAGCCAAGATCAGAGGGATGTGAGGTGGGGGGGGTTGTCACGCCAACAATTACAGCCCCATGACATTCACACACACACACACACAGGCAAATGCCATGTGCTCACCAACATGAACCCAAGCACACCAGTTTTTTTTTCCGTTCTGTCGTCCAGCTACCTGCGCAGCCCTCCTGGAACACACACCTGTGTGAGAACACACACCTGTGTGAGGTTCAGTGCTGTGGTGCACTTTATCCAAATTCATTCACTGTTTGGGTTTCTGATGATAACACACAGGCCTGTGTGTGCAGCTGCATCTGCCACTATGTATATTACCCTGAAAGGATTACAGTGAAAAAGTTGTTGTGCCCTGCCACCTAGTGGAAAGGACTAGCAATGTTATTCAAGGTACTGAGAGATTTGATACGATTAAATCAGCCTGTACTAAAACTATTGAAATTAAGCAGAATATGCATGTGGACACACCAAGGACTCTGCTCCTGATTATATGATAGTCCACTTGTTTTATGATTCATTCACTCCCATTTAAACATGTTTTACTGTAATGAACTGTCCTTAAGTGGGTGTTGCAATTCAGCAAATTACTACCACCAGTACAGCAATAATTGTTTTTTAAAAAAAAGGTAAATTGTTTTGGTAGTGTTTGTGAATCCCTGGTGATAAATACCCAGCTAATTAAGAATCCTAGTGCGTTCTGGGTAAGCGTGCACGCAGTATCTTTCTGTCCTCAAACAGTTGATCTCAGAGAGCTATCAAGGTAATGGGACAGCACTTAGCATGCAGCAGGGATTCCCCTCTGAGAGTGACTGAGGCAGTGTTGATCAGGGTTTGTTAATGTGAATAATAAAACTAGAGTAATTACGCTTCATGTCTAAAGGGCATTTCTTTTTTTTATGTTCTTTTCCAGGGAGAATCGTTGGCATACTGGCCATAAAGCAGTATCAGTGAAACTGGCAGAAGTTTAGGGAAATTTAGGGCTTTTAATGTAGTATTTTCATCACCTTCTATGCCAAGTATCCTGCTCTGCACAGTAATTCTTCTATAAAGTGTAAAGACCAAGGCAACATATGAGCAGTGTAAGTTTTCTTCCAATTTTAGTGTAAATTACACACAATATTAAATTGTCAGTTAAAAAAATCAGTTAATTTACAACATAGCTATCCAATCTCAAGTTTTTTTCACCGCCGTTACTCACTTTCTGCACCATGAAATCATTTTGTTATTTTAAAAACTGACTGATACATTTGTTGCAGATTTTTAAATGCAGCTTAGCACAGTGTCTATAGTGTATATGGCTAAACTGGATCTTTGTATTTCAGAAAAGAGAGGACTGCTCAGTCTTTGTTCATGATTTTTTGGCATTACCTTCACTATCATCATTATCATCAGTGTTATCATTTGGAAAGGCATCACATGGGCTTGTAATGCCTATCTGTTGTCATTAAAAATGAATTACACAATGTACAGTATATTTTCTGTGTGATGAATGATGCCGCCACTTCATTAGCCAAGTGTGGCTGTCAGCTTGGCTGGAGTGTTTTGGATTTAAACAGGGTTTCCTTGGCTTTGTATATGGCCAGTAACGTAACAAGCTCTGCCAGTTGGCCCTCTGCCAGCCTGTAGAATGTTTAGGCTGCTGCAGTGGATCTGTGGGTATGAAGATCTGCACCTTGTCCTCCTTTGTTATTTTTGTCTTTGTTTTCTACCACCAAGGAGCGATGGAGCAGGGAAGAGTTTGTCTGTGAATGAGACACTCTGCCTCTTCCATTCCCCTCTGTCACTTTGTCAGAGTGTGTGTGTGTGTGTGTATGTATGATACAGAACAGAGCAGGTGAGATGAAACAGCTCACCGTCCTCCTCTTACGTCTCTGAAGCACTCACAGACACAATGTCCCCCTGCCTCTGTCTGCGTTGGACACTAACCTTGAGCTAATGGTCACAGACATGGTGTCTGAATGGAAATATAACAAAAAAAATGAAATAAAAATAAAATAATAAAACCATCCACATTGTTTGCAATTGACACTCTTTGTCAACACTTGGAAATTTAATAAGATCTGAGAATCATTTGAGCTCTGCCATGCTGCTTCGCTCCATGTTCAACTGTCGATTTCTGTTCTAGATACTCATGAGTTGTTGATTCTCACTGTGAATTAAGCTACTTTTAACTTTGATGTTAGTAAAAAGTGATATGTGGCTGGTTTGATTTCCACTCAGAATAACTTTCTAGTGTCCAGTGTATATATTGAGTTTATATAAACTTATGTTTGAAATAAACTGCATAAATAAAAGTGAAATAAGCAGTTAAGAGTTCAGTGGAAAAACAGAATATAAAAACCTCTGATCAACTGCAGTGCAATTTCACTGTTACAGTGAAGTATAGATAAGATATACTACACAGTGTGTGTTGACAGTAAATACCTTGACCATTGATAAGTGTGCAGGGATCACTGTTGTCCACTAGGAGGAGTGGGTGTGAAGCTGGATAGGGAAGTCCCCAAGCTGATGGAGGTGTAATGTAATAGTATTTTGGTGCTTATGCAGGATTTGTGTCATGGGATAAAATTTTCCTGGATTTTCTATTTCCTCATTTGCATTCAGTAAAAGTACATGGAAATTCAGCATCTCACTTTTCATGTCAGGGACAGTGTTGAACTTGAACAGAGGTCAGTCCCTCACATATTGCCCCCATGCTGTGAGTAAACAACCTCATAATAATTGAGTTTGCTGCTTACTGTCAGCTTCCTCACACATGTAATATTTTACAGTGTGATTTGGAGTATTAGTGTGATTACAATTAACTTCTCTACATTTCTATTCAAACATTTCCCCTTTAAATTTACAGCTCCTTCATTGCTTGTCTGATTTTGTATATAATGTTTTAGCTTTTTTTAGCAGTATTTAAAAAGAAAAGTAGTCAAACACAGTGACGATTAAAACAATTAACTCATATCTAAAAAATGAGACAAGGTTATGAGAAGAAATCTGGAAAAAGCTAAAAAATAAAATGAATAAGTAAATTGGAAATTCCATTTTAATGAAAATAATCATTTCTATACTGTATGTGTACAATATTTGAAAAAATGTGTCTGAAATCTCATTGTGCTTTAGAGTTAAGGTTATTTTACTACCTCTGACTCTCTGAGCTCAGCCCTCTGATCCCTTCACCTCAGCACAGACGAGTGGAGCTGGTTGACTGAAGGCTAATCTTTTTCCTTTAATCCACTTGTTCTATAACAAAGATTATGATACTAATTTATAATCCAGCACTCTGCAGGATGCTCTGTGGCAAAGAGGGGCGACAGAGTGAATATGAGATGTTGGTTCACCTGCTTATCCGTCTATCTCCTTGACTTTTTCGGGAAGCGTCTCATCTGAGGAATCTTTCAGCCTCAGATTCGAATCGGATAACTGAGCATCCGAACTATTTTTTACAGCTCATCAATCATCTCTTGTCTCCCTGCTGCACTGGAGGAAAGATGTTTCTGAACAGATAATCCTTCCCTTCTCATCCCAGAAGGTAACAATGTCTTTTGCTGTCAGCTGGGAGTTTCAGTCACTTTCCCTAATGCTGAGGAAGTAGACTGAGGAGCTGTTCTGACTGGAGTGCTAACTGAACTCAAAATAAGCATTTTATCATCTGTGCTCAATTTGTTCTTTCTTCGATATTTCTTTTTTAATCATTTTTGCTCTCCAATACCTTTATTTAATACATAACTTCCCTTCTCTCTCTTTCTCTTAGTAAATCCACAGTTGATTTAGTAATATAACACAACACAACTCTGAGCAATAAGGCAAATATTTTATCGGTACGTGCCTTTTAGGATTATGAGAGCACAGTTTATGTCACCATATCTGTTGGGACTGTAGATAGATCCTGATTCTTTTTGAGGAAGTCAAAGATAATACTTAGACTATCTTTGTAATTCCATAGATCTGAAATATCTGACACACACATACTCTTAGATAGACTATATATGGTGGAAAATAAAATTATGTGAGCAATTTTTATTAGAAAAGTCCGAATTCTGATATATTCCATAGTAAAATAAAATCAAACATTATATTTGCTGTTCCAGTTCCACATATAATCCAGCCTGGTAAATGATATCAGACAGCTGTCAGCCGTCTTTCTAATTTGAATGTTCCTTTAAATTTAAAGTTCAGTAATCTGTTTGTAGTTTTGGTTGAAAACACTGTGTTGTGTGATCACTGGACCAAACGCGGCCTGCCGTGAGCAGTTTGCACTCTGAGCTTTTTTTGGATGTGTTTTAGTGTATTGTGATAATCTCCTAGAGCTTTGTAAATCAGCAACACTGAATCAGATTATCAGCTGGTACACGCTGAATTGGAATCTATCCAGGGGCAGCATTTAGATAAAATGGCATTTGCCCTGTTAACCTCAGAGCTCGACTCATTTCTGATTCTCACCGAGGAAATCTTTTACAGTAGACAGAGATGGTATGATGGTCAACAACAAATAGGTCTGATGAGTCATGAACATGTAGCTTAACACTTGTTTTTCACAACCTTGCGTAAATTGGGACACTCAAACACATACACACACTTAAATAAACCCACTTATGCGTGCACGTTCCTACAAAGTGACGTACTGTACATACTGCACACTTTGTGCGCATGCGTGTGTTGATGTATGCATGCATGCACTGACGTATACATGCATTTATACACAGACCATTATCTCATGTTATATGTGCACTTAAAGCAAGCACACACACACAGCAAAAAAAAAAAAAACTAGTTCTAGATTCATTCACAGAATTGACAATAAATACTTTGACCTATTATTTATTCGACTTAAAACAATGAGCTGAAGTTAAATCCTCTTGTGTTGACATTTAATCCCACATGTAGTGTGTGTGTGTCCACATGTGTGTGTTTGCAGTTACAAAATCACATCTGTCATCCACACAACACACATCACTGTGTCCTATGTCTGACCAAAAGCAGACATACTCACAGCTTTCACTGTTTACAGTTTGGGGAACTGCTGAGTAAAAGTCTGGGGCTGACAGACTGTAATAACATAAAGTGTTTCTCATACAATGTACATATCACACCAGTTTCAGGAGTATAATCCACCTAGCAACAGGGGATGTAGAACGAAAGCCCTCTAGAGGAGCTAGTACTAAAAATCTGTCTCTGGTTATTGCCCATGTGACAATAATTAGAATCAGTGAGGACATCAACTCATTAATCCAACATAATCTGTCTGACAAATTGATATGAGATATTTTATTAGACCAAGGAATAAAAGTTTTAGTGCACACAAGCAGCAGAATCTAAAAAAAAACACTGTATGAAAAAGTGTTCAGTTTCCTTTTAATGTTTTCAGTGTAACTTACAAATAAATAGTGTAATCTAAGTATCCTGGTGCGGGCTTGAATTTTTTATTTTAGGTCTTTATGGTCTGCCAGGCACCCAGGCGAGAAGCACTGCTGAGCCGGGTTTTTAGACTTTATCTGATATGTTTTCATGTTTGTCACTGAAACTATTCAACTGTATGATACAATATGACAAAATTAGCATTTTTACCCAAAACATGTCTGCTACCGGTTCATTTTTCTTTTTGATAAAATCTCTGTCTGGATGTGTTGCTGCGGGGATATGTAACACATCTTCAGGCGTGATGCAGCAACACCTTCAGCCATTCAAAAAGGCTGCAAATGCAAAGTCACAGCTGTTAATGAAAACAGGCATGAATGGACATGACCCAATAGCTTATGAATGAAATATAAGACTGAGCATTTACCTACTGTACACATGAGCACATAAGCATGCGAGCTCACAGACACACAAACACACATGCGCTGCTAGATATGGCCAGATGGTGTAATCCTTCAGTTTTCTCTGTGTTTCATTTTTTTTTTGCCCCCTCCTGTGTTGGGATTATACTTCTGTCCAATCGGATTTTAGCCCACTCTCCAACGATGATGTGAGATGAATGACAGGCGGGTGGGTGAGTGAGGGAGGCATGCATTGGACACATTTTGCACTGGGTTGCAGAGAATATCGTGTTTGGCTGTAAACGCTCCACGCTGCCAAAACTGCTGTTTGTAGAAGCGGTCACTGACCATCGCTGCCCAGGTGGGAGACGGGGACGAAACAGAGCCAGGTATGCTGGGAAATGTCAGAGGTACCGTTTAACATCGAAAAAGCCACTTTAGGCAACGACCAAGTCGTCCATGCTTGAAGGAAAGAAAATATTTGCACAAGGATTCCAGTGACAAACTAAAAAGCTCTCTTAAACTTACACAATGCTGATGCAGTGTATAAGTCTGGTGTGTGGTTTTGCAAACTGGATGCTTTTGGTTATATTATGTTATTTATAAGGACAATGGTGGACAATTAGTTGTGTAATCTAGGAGGACAGATTATATTAGATTTCAATGATGTGTAACATAAAAATATGGATGCTGGATATTTTAGAGATCATTTTAAGTACAGTTCTGATATTTTAGAGTGATAATTGTCATTGACACTGTAAAATCTGTTTGGTTAATTTTTGTGTTGTAAAGGAATACATCCTCTATATGGTGCAATCCTTTCAAGTTTACTTTTGATAAGACCTGGATATACATGTTTGCTTTCTACATGTTGTGCCTGATGTGTTTCATCTCAGCTGCAGTTTATTATAAGGTTAGTTAACTTCCTCAAGACCATCTTTTTGAAAATATCTGAACAGTCTGTGGTTGTTTGCTTGTAGCTAATTTTCACTGTGGAGGTTACTGACTTCACTGACAGAGGCCCAGCATTCATTTGCTTGAGATTTAAGCATCCATTATAACTCCTGCTGAGAGGAAACTTGAAAGGCACACATTTTCCTGGATGTTTTCAATATGCTTGCATTTAATAATGCACGACTCTTCCACTCTGAGGCGCTCTCAAATGTGTCTCAGTAGTTATATTGATTTTGTTTTCATCTTCTCCTGTTTGATTTTTTTTTTTTTGAGCGTTTCAACTCAAAAGGACAGGGCCTTTTTCATGTATCAGTGTGTGTGTGTGTGTGTGTACATGTGAATTTAAATGCTTTGAAGGTTCAAATTCATACTGTCAAGACCAGAATAGCAGCTTATTTTGACTTCTAGTCTCCCTGTATTCAGCCCTATAAACCTGCTAGAAAACTCCCTGCCACTTACTGTCATGTGTAGTCTAATTTCACGCTTACTTAGCTGTTTTAGCACTCATGTAGCAGATTAGCGAACGTGCCTCGCCTCATATGCAACAGAGTGTGTGAGCTGATTAAGCACAGATGCACATTTATTAAGGAGAGAGAATGAAAAAAGTGTGTGTGTGTTTGTGTGTGAAAATGGGCCTGTGCGATTAGTGCATACGCTTACATTCAGTGATATGCACATGAGTGGTAATGACTATATATATATATATATATATATATATATGTACATGTTGCACATTGCAGTGTGTTCTTGCACAGATTTATTATGCAGAATTTCACTTTAGCATTTAAGCATCAATTTAACTTGTGTGAATGAGTTTGCTGCTTTCAACACATATGCTGTAACCTCAAATAGCAGGGTTGGTGGTTTTAATCCTGATTCTGAGACCATACACTCTTCTGACACTGGATAAAAGCTTCAACCATATGCGGTCAGTCCTGTCTGAGCTTCATCTCCCCCCTCCCCATGCAGGTCACTGCTTCCTGTGTATGGTGGACGTGGTGCCGGTGAAGAACGAGGATGGCGTGGTGATCATGTTCATCCTCAACTTTGAGGTCATGACTGAGGGGACTTGCCGAGACTGCAAAGAGGAGCTCAACCACCGCCTGCCCACCTGGCTTGTCACCGGTAGCTATTGAATAAGCTTCCATTTGTTTTGTGGTTTGTGTTCTGTGCTACTCAGGTCAGGTTTGAAAAACTTAGCAATGACAGAAGACACACTTGGTGTTACATCTTACCTGGGACTCCAGATTTCCTTTATTTTTCTTCATCTTTGTTGTCCTGCATTCACCACTGAACCATTGGATATATTTGTTTTTTTTAATAAAAGCTCAGAAAAAACTTGGAACAAATGTTTGGTAAGCAGAAGGCAGAAAGCATTAACAATAAAAGTTAGAAGCTTCTCTGGATTGACACTTTATTTTTTTTTTTTTTTAAATAGTATGTGCCTAAAATCCTTTTCAATCAGCCTCACTGTTCATTTTTTTCCCATAAATGAAGTGGATTTTACTTGTTCAGTCAGTAAGAATTGAAAACCATCACTTTAATTCACTGTGATTGTTGGTTCATTTCATTTTGCAGGGAGGCCAGGTGGTCATTATATCTGCTCAGTGAGTCTATTCCTTTAAAACCTGGGCACTTTTATTGAATCAAGTTTTACAAAATGTTTCTTTTTCATAAATGAACATGAACACACACTTTATGATTCAGAGGGATAACCCTAAAGTAGGACACTGGTAATATTTCGGACTAAGTCTGATTCTTAACAAGATTTTTTTTTTTTTTTTAAGCAAAATCTAATCAATGTTACTGTCCCAGATTCCAGGGGTAAATTGTTTTTGAAGCTGTATTTTGAAGGTCTATTAGACTCACATTATCCAGTTTAAATCTTTCTCTCTCCCAGCATGACCTCCACAATCCAGAACATCTTCCACTATCCAATCTCAACTTGTTTCTCCCTTTGATTCTCATGATTCTTTTACTTAGTACAGTTACCCCTCCTGCAGTAGTTTGATACGGGAAATCCACCTGTCACTCCGTCACCTCTGCGAGTCTCTTTACATTCCTCTTTCTGTCCTCTAGGTCGTCCACGAGGCTTCAAGCTGCGTCTTCCGTTGCTGCGCTCCTTGTCCAACAGTAAGGCATCTCTGGACGACGCAGAGGCTTGTCACATCCCCACTGCCACACCCCTGCCGCTGCACCCAGACCGCCACAGCCACCAGTCCCTAGGGCTGGGGGAGTTCCTGCCCCTTCCCCCTTTACCATCAGACCAGCAGGAGCAAATCAGTGGAAGCAGGTTGGCCCTCTGGATTAATTCTTACTTTTTTTTCTTTTTTTCTTGGCATAAGGAGATGGGCTAGCTGGAGCTTATTTAGATGCTGTTGATGTAAAAATGTCCTTCACTTTTGATTGATTCTTAACAGTCCTATTAATGTCTGTGCCTTCATTCAAGAGTGATCTCAATTTACTTTTTTTTTCACATGTAGCAAATTAATCCTGAATGCTTCATTGAGCCAAATCCTCATGTTCCTTTTCCTCCTACAGTGAGGTTAAAGGTCAAAGACAGCCAGAAGCAGCAGCACTCTGTTTTTCTCAAGGATTTTACAGTTTAGACAGACTTGTCATCACATAAGTTTCACCTGAAATATCCAGTTCAATGACAGACTCTCCCAAATCTGTAATGTTCTATTTATAACCATCACATCCATTTTTGTTTCCTAGGTCAGCTCTACAGAGTTGGCCAGAAGACCGCCAGGAGGACCAGCGCACCTTACTGAGCTCTGACCCTCCTGTACCGCCCCCTCCTCCTCCACACAGAGCCCATCTGGCGGGTCCCCTAACACAGTCGTCACCCTGCGTAGCACCTCACCATCGCCTCAGCCTCAACCCAGACGGCTCGGGCTCCAACTGCTCCCTGTCACACAGCCGCTCGCGTGAGAGCTTCCACAGCATGCGGCGCGCCTCCTCCGTAGACGAGATCGAGGCCATGAGGCCTGACTGGGACCGAAAGAACCGGAGAGCGAGTATCCGGCTGGGCAGCAGCAGCACCGGTGAGGACGGTGGTAGGAGGAAAGAGAGATAACTCTTTACGTTGTAATCAATCATTCATACCTGAATGTGTGTGTTTGCAGGTGCAGTAAACAGCAAGTCCAACATCTTGAACTCCACGTCAGACTCGGACCTCATGCGGTACCGCACCATTTCCAAAATCCCACAGATTACCCTCAACTTTGTGGATTTCAAACCTGACCCGCTCATCGCCCTGCCCTCCGGGGAGATGGACATCATAGCTCCCTGCAAACTCATCGACAGAACCCACAACGTCACAGAGAAAGTCACACAGGTTGGTTCATGTGCATGTCATGAGTGTGATGTACAATGCATGGCTGGTGGATCCAGTCTGAGCTGAACCAGACCGGGTGTCCTCTTTTAGTACTTTCCTATACTTCAGTGCTGTTAAGACCATACTGATCTCAGAGGTTCAGTACTGGAAATATCCGCACTCTTGTATTCACCTCTACATGCAAAGAATATCGATGTGTGCATGTGCTGCCTGACAGATGTGTAACTGAGTTAGTATAATTCACTTAGCTCATTCCACTCGCTGTAATCTGACGAGTCCTCCCAGGAAGATGATGCCTGTAGCACCAACCCAAGTGAATGAGATTGATTGAGGTCTGATGAGTAGATGATGGAGGGTGGCGCGGCGGCATTCCAGTGCCTGATAATTAACTCAAGGAGTAAGGATGTGTGGGACATGTTGTGAAGCTACGCCTTTATTTCCTCAGTCGCTCAGATGCCAGTGTTTTCCCCTTCTCCTCTTTAAAGTCAGAGATCCCTTCTCTTCCTCTCTCACAGGCTGCAAAAACATCACCTCCCTCACACTAATTGCTCTTAAAAAAGCTTCCACCTCCCACTGTGGACTGTCACTGTCTGACGTTCTGTCTGAGATGGCTAAGAACTAGTTACAAAAACATTTCCCATTGCTGGTCTCATATTGCTTTCATGCAACAGAATATACAGTAAAGTGTAAAACATATAGGAACACTGGACAGCTTGTGCAATATAATAAATTGTGATTATGCTTTCATACATTTAAAGGCAGATGAGTTTTGAGTTGTCTGTTTTAGCAGCAGCTTCTTAAATCAATCAGATGGAGGCATTCTTAGTAGAGCTGTTGTGAAACTCAGACATGGAGGTACCTGAACACACCATGAGTTTAACGACAAATAAAGCTACCCTTTTGTGAACAATGTACAGTGACAAGGTAACTGCACTAGGCAGGAGGATGTTTATCTCGGCTCTTATTTAATTTTTACAACAATGAGAAATAATAGTTACATTGCTAGCAACATAAAAAAATAAGTAACACATCCTGTAGGTGCAGTAGCAAAAGTTTGATGTTTATTTTTAACTAAAAGCAAATTCTTTTAGCTAAACTCTCAAAATAGTAATTTTACTTTTACAGTGGTTGTTGTGGGTGGTGTCACTCCCTTATGTGGGGTTGGAGTTGATGGCACATGCATTCACATGCAAGAGTGGCCGGCCCGGCTGCCAAAACAAAAAACAGACAAACTCGGACTACAACACCCACAGAGGGAACGTTAATTTGTTCTCAGGTCAGGACGCCAAATCCAAAACTCTTTAACGTGAGAGTAGTTAGAGTTCCTGTCTGGTGTTTTTGTCTTTCTCACATTTTGAAGCCCTTGCTGGGAATCAGATAAACAAAAAGTAGTAAAAGATTAAGTTAATCTATGCTAGGGCTGTAGCCCTAGCACAGAAACTCTGTAGTCTACAAGGAATTACCAGAGATGAATATGAATGATCTCCTCTTTCATATTGACAGAGGGAGAGATCCCGCTCAGATTTCTCTCCGAGTAAGAACGAGAACACAAACAGAAAATAATCCAAAGTTGATGATGCAACACAATGTAAATCTAATGCAATCATGCTACACAGCATGCAGGGTGCAGCTGGCAAGGTCAAAACATAACCTTCAGCGGGTGTGAGTGTGAGTGTGTGTGTGTGTGTGTGTGTGTGTGTGTGTGTGTGTGTGTGTGTGTGTGTGTGCATGTATGTGCATTAATTCATACTACATACTGTAGTTATGTTACAGTGCAGATGGAGGAAAAAGCACCAGCTGTCTCTCCAAATGCTTTGAGATGCTATTTTTAGACCATTAAGGGGAGAATGGAAAAACAAATGGTTAGCTACATTTTCACTGCATATGTTTGACATCCTTTTAACACTGAAACTGTCTTTTGCAACAGTAATTAGGGGATTTAGGCGATTTTTTAAGGGAAATCTTGTATCCTGAGGAATTGTAGAAGTTACGAACCTAATTGTAGAAGTTACGAACTCAAAACCAGAACAGCAGGTTGTTTTTGGTTTGATGTTAGTCTCATAAGTCCCCTAAAGACCTGCCCTCACCTGACCTCTGACCTCCCTGTCAAATCTGAAAGTCTGCAGCAGCTGGTTTCACTGATGGCTGCATAATACTTAGATCTACCACTAAGCTTTGTGGTTAGACTCAAAACCTATTTTTCTCTTTGATCCGTGCGGTAAAAGCCTGAGAGCTCCTCAGCCAGTGTTATGTTATTGTGAAAGCACCAGCATTACCAGCTCAGGCCTGAGGATGGCAGCACTGCATCAGGTAGTGTGAAAACAGACTGAGGCGCTCCCTCACAGGAGCGGAGAAGAAGATGTTACAAGGCAAACAAGGCTGAATAATTTAAGTGTTCCATAAAACATCTGACTCCCTGCTGGAGAACATAGCAGACTTTCTCTCTCCTTTGGAAAGGCTTCTGGCACTGTCCCCCTTTTCCTGCTCTGAACATGCTGGTTTTTGCCTCTTGCACTCACACTGACTCATTAATGCTAACTCCTGTATTTTGTATGTAAATGGCTTGAATGTGATAGCACTGACTGCCCTTAAAAATAAGTTTTTTTGTTCAAAGTCATCATTTGCACATTTGCATCTTTTCATCAATCATTTAAAGAATTGATGAAAACTTTTCTTTCTGAATGTTTTTATATCGACTTGAGCACAGGTCACCTGTACTTGTACTTGCCCAGGTAATGAGGGTGGCCGATGAGTGGCAGAAAGGATGCCAAGAAAGAGTTAAGTCTGTCTTGGTGCTCAGCATGAAGCATGAAGGTCTGAGAAGGCACTGAGCGGTATGGAAACTGGGATCATGCCTCACTGCACAGTCGGACGAACACATTAATACACACTTAAGTGACTATCAAAGCTTTTCGGACTATGGTCCAGTCCTGTAGGGGACTCTTGATTGGCCAAGGACTAAGATACACACTCCTCACTCACCCATCACAACCCTCATACAATATTTCTGACACAGACTCAGCTCCATACGAGGCATTCCCACAGACATGTTCTTTATGCCTCCACACACAGAGGAGCAAACTCACAGCAGTCAGATGCTCTCTTATACATAGGCATACACACTCTCACACACACACAGACACACACGGGCTGCCTCCCGACTTAAGCAGCCTGTCACATCCACCTCCACAGTGAGATCCAATGGAGCAATGGATGGCACACGCCGCGCCCAGCAGCAAAGCGGTAGGAATCATCTTCTTCAAATGTACCAGAGAGCTCTGTTAGTGCTTAAAGTTTTGGTGTATGTGCCGCTAAATTGTGTTTACGATGACAGGAAGGCCCATGCTGTTTGTGAAAGTGTAGAGAGACTGCTGTGTCTTCTTTTAGTTTCCAGTTCAAAAGTCAAGGGATGTCTGAATTTTTTTAGAGTAGAGCATGATGATAAATTCCAGTCTCAAAGTTTTTCAGTGACTGAATTTGATATATTTCAGCAGGTTGGGGGGAGAAACAGATGAATTTCAGATGGATAACTGCAATCTGATTACTAAAGTGGCCATTTGAAGTATTTCTAAAGTGTAAAATGTACAATACATATTTTGCAGGATGATTATATTCTGTAATCATACCAACTATTAACTGATGGCTTCATTAAATATCAAAGTCTGAGATGTTTTGCCTTGCAGATGAAAATAGTAGTTATCAGAAGATAGTATAAAAAAAATTAGAATATTTTTGTACAGGTGGTTACAGGAAATATCCTATAATTAAAAAAACTTATTGTTAGACAGCATGTATGTATTTTGTTTCATCTGACATTTATTTTCAAAGAAAAGCCTCAGAGCCCTAAAGTTCCTGAAGTCAGGTTAAAATATCAAAATGTCTAATTTTGCAGATGACTGATTTCCTGTCGCATTACAGGCAATAAAAGGGGTCAAAAATGCAATATGCTTCATTCTGCTACAATTTCAGGATGCTTGCATATATTTATTCATACTTAAGTTATTTTAAGAATTTGACTTTTAATCTGTTTTCTTTAAGTAAGAAGTTAAACTGTAAAAATGTTAAATGATGGTGTCAAAAAGTGTCTTAATTAAAATAATTTATTTGGTTAGTTTTTTATAATTCAATGCTTTCAACTCCCAACTGAGGCAAGGAAACTGAAACTCACAGTTTTCCTCCAGTAGATTTCATCAAGACAAACAGCAGAAATATGGGAAGGTTGAGATTCCAGAGGCAGATGAGCATACAAGTACAGTTCATTATCTATTTAATCTGTGTGCATGTAGGGAATTCCTGCAGTGTACAGTAAAGAGCCACTCTTTAAAGGACACTTGTTATTCCATTACAGACTGACATTATGTTGAATAGAATCTAGGTTGTGTATATTTCTTTAATGAGAGTCGGAGATCTCTGTGGAAAAAGAAGAATAGTGTTTTATCCTTACTGTACTTTGACTGTGTTACCCATAAATCCCTTTGTGTATGTATTTATATGTATCATTTGTGTGTGTGTGTGTGTGCATGTGTATGTGTGTGTGTGTGTACCAGAACATTCTGTGCTTCTCTGGGTGCTTGTCCATCGTTCACATCTCACTATTGATGTACTGACTGAAGCCATTGCTGTTATAAGATCAAAAATAATAAATTATGCTACATGTGATGTGATGCCAGATTAATCTGGATATACATCATAGCAATCTCTTATTTGTTGTTTTCACATGGGGATCTCAACCCTTTTTCCCCTGCTTGATATATTAATTT
>JAUZTA010000016.1:18290027-18301069 GCA_034780835.1 Ctenochaetus striatus | reverse complement strand
CGGGTCTCTGTGTAGGAGAGCAATTAGTACTGTCACAGGCTGAGATTTAAAACAGAGGAGGGAAAGCAAAAGACAACAGAAAGTAAACTGAAGAAAAGGTAATTTTACTAAATAATGTCACTTAAAGTGGAAATAGAAGTTTTCTCTGTGATCTCTGATGGTCTGTTGACTCCACGGTGACTCGCAAGCCTGCTAAGTATTCTTTTCTGGTTTCATTTATTGCAACCCGGCTGCAGAAAACACAGTACCGTGCAACAGTATAAAGATTTTCTGGGGACATTTCCAAAATTAAGTGTCAGGAACACCAGACCGCAAAGTTTTATTAGCTACGTTTGGGATTCTTATTGATTTTTCTGTAGCCAGACCCCATCTGACCGATGCTCAGTGGATGTGCAAGCAGCTGTGCAACTATCTTTACATCAAAGGCCATAGTCTGATGGAGTTGTTTCAGGCTCAGTCAATAAAGTGGATTTCAATTTGAACAGAAAGAGAAAAGACATGGCCTACCTCCTTAAAAATTAACACACAGATAATGTTTGTAGGGGGGAGAACACAAATACAAACTGAAAGAGAGGGTTTATTAAGAGAGTCATAAGTTAGTGAGAGAGAGATAGAGAGAAAGAAAAGGATTCAGCTTTGAGAGATGAAGCAGAGATTAAAAATTTGAATAAGAGAGAGGAGAGAAAACATGGAGCCCAAAAAGCTCAGCAACAGAGCAGAGGAGAGACACCCCAAAAAGTGTGTGTGTTTGTGTGTATGTGTGTGTAAGAGAGAGAGAGAGATCAGGTGTATTGAAAGAGAGAACAAAAGGAAATCCTGGATGAAGAGCGAGTTCAGTTAGGAGAGAGAGAGAGAGAGAGATCCTGCAAAACAAGGGAGGGAGAGAGCCCCTGTGCAGAGGAACTGAGAGAGAGCTCCAACATAGAAGCAGAGAGGGAGGGAGGGAGAGAGAGAGAGAGAGAGAGAGAGAGGGAGAGGGAGAGCTGAGCGCAGGGAAGTCTAAACAGCAGCAGCAGTTTGGCTGAGCGCTCAGTCAGACTGGCTACAGCTGTGGATCTGATACGAGCTCTGTTTCTCCAGCAGCCCCAAGAGACAGACTGAGACACAGACAGGAATGAGAGCCGGACTAACAGAAAGAGTGAGCTCAACAAAGGAGTAGCACGCCAGACTGACAGCACAGTACCAGGAGAGAACAGAGCCTGAGGGGAGGAAGAGGGACCAACCCCAGGAGTCAAAACTCTCTGTCGCTGGGGGGGGCCGACCAGTGACAGCACGGTCAAGGGGGAGGAGGAGGAGGAGGAGGGCAAGGAGGCGGAGGGGGAAACGAAGAGGCCTTGGGGGCACGGTGACGGTGCCGACGGTGCCAACTGTGTTGCCGCCTTCGCCCTTTCCGTCTCTTGGGGAGAGCGGAGGGGGGAGGACGGCCGACGGAGTGGCAGGACGGGGGAGTACGGATGGCGGGCGGGCACGGGGGGCCAGCTGGGGAGGGACCGGGGATGCCCGGTGGGACGTGCCCGTGCCCGTGGGCCGGGGCTCCTGGGCAGAGCAGATGAGCGAGATGTCGCTGAGTGGGCGAGACAGCCTCCCCCAGGAGGGGGGGAGGAACGCCAGGGTCCGAAGGGCCGTCCGTATCTCATCTCTTGTGGCTCAGGAGGTGAGTGGAGGAGAGGTGTCGGTGTGTGTGTGTGTGTGTGTGTGTGTGCTCGAGGCTGAATGTGTGTGTATCTGGTTCAGGGGCAGATTACACAATCAGAACATGAAAGTGTGATGGAGGCCTCAGAATGAGACAAGTGGGAGATGTGTGTGTGTGTGTGTGAATGTAAGTCTTTCTTTTTGACAGGGTATGCAATCAGTGAAATACATGTTCTTTAAATTGCGGATGCGTGTGTGTGAATTTTTCTTTCATCAGTGGCCTGAGCTCTGGTACATGTGACCCTTGACCTCATCGCTTGTGGTTACTTGTAATGTAGATGTGTAGGAACTGTTGGTGGGGGTCTCTGGATCATCTGTTTAGATTCCTGTCTTCATATGTTCTCTGCCCAGTGCCTCTCCCCCCTGTGCAACACTGACATTAGCACCTCACTGTAAACCTCAGCGCATACAGACGGGTATAAAACATATCAAACACTTCTGTTTCTTGGTTCCATTCACATTACAATTACATCTGAACACTCGAGCTGCAACCAAAACATGTTTTCCTTACCGTTTAATTTGCTAATTACTTTCTAGAGTTACCAAATTATTGTTTAGCTGATGAAAAGATTATGGAGAAATGCACATCGCAATTTCCTAAAATCTTTCTAAAGGTGATGTTAACAAATCCTGAAAACCTAAAGATACAGTTTACTGGCACATTAGACAAAGACAAGAAACAAATCCTCACAATTTAGAGAACTGAGCTGGAGAATGAGCCTCAAGGAATTAAGGGATTATCTAAAGACTTGCTGATTATACTTCTGTCTTTGAACTAATTGATTAATCAACCCCTCTGTTTAGCTCTAATCAACACCAAAGGGATGATGGACAAATCAGATAACTGCCAGTGTAATTTGATTTAATATTTTTAATATTTTTATGTTATTTATTTATTTTTTCTTAACATCGGTTTTGTTTTAGCTCTGAATACATGGGACATTTATAGTTCTGGTTGCACAGTTTAATAGAAATTTTTTTCTACATTCTTTGATATGTTTATTAATATTTCAAAAGATGTTTCCAAACTGTAAAATGCATTTTAATATTTTCTTTTGAGATATTACAGTACATCTAGATAAAGATACTGTGAAGGTTTTGGGTTTACTGCTAAAAGAATTATGGCCCTTTAAGAAGCTTTCACCATTTGGACCTCTCAGAGATTCAAACAAACTCAGTTCAGTTTATCTGGACATTATAAGTTAAGGTTTTTAGTGTCAGTCGCCCATTTTGTCTGTTACATGATGAGAAAAAGTATCCTTGGTTGATCTTTTCCTTTAATGTATAAGCAACATGAACTCACATGAACTCTATTTACATATTATATGCCATTAGCTTTTCAAAGGTGACAAAGTAATGACTTGGCACAGCTGAGCACAAATGGTAAATGCTCACAGATTATATATAAGCCATGCGGTTAAGGAGTCTGTAAGGAAAATTTCTACATGGTCTTAAATACAGCAGAAAGATTAACCAGTGAACGTGTGCTTTTGAACTGCAGGTTTGGCCCACTACTTTTGGACCAATATAAAAACATGCTTCCTTCGATGGAAGAGAGATCAGTCATCATAGGTTAAACTAACAGTTCATTTATTTAACCACTAATTCAAGTGGAATCAGCTCATAATAAAATGCTGTTTGATATTATGCACACTCTGAACACAGGAAAATATTAATGCCAAATAGAATGAAATTTCAGTGGTTACTTAATGTGTGTGTGTTTGTGTGTGTGTGCGCATACGTGTGCGTGTGTGTGTGTGTGTCCCCCCTCTGGTCCCTGGGCGAGCAGTGTTTCTAAATTTTTAGCCCTATGTCTAATGTCGCCTGTGGAGAGACACAACACATCTGCACCAGAGCATCTGGGAACATTGGGTCCGAGAGTGCACTGAACCCAGCTCTCCTCCTCCACTCTGTTTCCTTTCTCTCCTCTCCTCTCCTCTCCTCTCCTCTCCTCTCCTCTCCTCTCCTCTCCTCCATCACCCCAGCAGCTCATGTTGTCCCAGTCCAGGGCAATACTAATAGAACAGTGTGAAGCGGGACACTCCAATTTTAGCAAGGCAATGCAATCAAGTAAACATGGTGTCTCACAGCTCCACGTGTTCTCGTTTTGTTCCCTTCATTTTTTTGTGTGTGTGTGAGTGTGTGTGTGAGAGAGAGCAAGAGAGATTGAGGTTAGAGCTGGGATATTGCTGACATTCTTCAAATATTGCCATTTAAGCTCTCTATTCAGCAGCGATGTAAACACTGGAGATTTGCTGCTATTGAAAGAGAGACACAGAGGAGAAAGAGGGAGAGAGCACTGAAGAGGGGGAATAGAAAGGGTGAAAATAAAAAGGAAGAAAAAGGAAAAAGCAGAGTACTTTATTAATAATCCACTTTATCAGTGTTTCTTTTTATGTAAAACACCAGTGGATGCTGCAGTGCTGAGCTACTCTTCTTATTTTGCAAGTACATATGTCAAATATTTCTTGATCAAAGGGATTTCATAAGAAATCTGATCACAGATTGATGAACACAACAGTTGAGAGGGCAAAAAAATCCACAAAACTTTGAGTGTTACATAACATCATAAATACGTTGACAGAAGTGTTATATGTCTTTCTGTCTATGCGTAACGTTAGTGCACTTGTGCTAGTGTGCGCATGTGTGTATCGACAGAGAATGTGCGTGCAGGAGCAGATAGCATGCGACGGGACACTGGCAAGCTTTGGTTCATCAATACAAACAACTGTGTTTACATAAGGCACAAGCTAAGAATTGGTGGACTGTACACTGTGCCTGTGTTAGCCAACACAAACACATGCTGTGGCCTGCATGTCTGCATGTTTCTGGTCAGTGTGTGTGGAAGTGTATATTGGCAAAACCACCACAGCTGAGCTGTTATATTTATGCACTGATTTTACTCTGACATTTTCACATTTGGACATTTCTAGATCATTTTAAAGAGTATTAAAGGGACAATTTACTGCTTTACACAACGTAGAGCTCATTTTACTTGTCATAAGAAGCAATTTGCAGCTCTGAAAACTGTTGTGTAAGGTCTGCTATGGCTCTGTAGGGAGTTCTGTAAACATGTTACCCTGATAATGTATCTGGTCTCGAGCTTTACCTTATAAATTAAAAACAGGAGACCTGCATTACCAACTGCAGGTGTGCAATTTTAAAGAAGTTGCTGTCGAGAATGCAGGAAGGATCTAATAAAATACACTTTTGGTTGCATATAGAAAATGTTGGATGCGGCATTTTTGGAGCTTGAACAATACTACAGATTAAAAAGCCACGATATCTTAACCTCTGCTGCTTTGATATCATCAATTTGTAGTAAAAGTCAGTCTTTTCTGTGTCCCCCGGCTCTACAGAGGTACAAAGCAAGATCACTGGTATACCCCTTTAAGTGTAAAATGCTGCAGCTGTATATTTAGCAGCAAAGGAAAAGTATCATAAAAGCTATTTTACATGACTGTTTCCCAGAAATAATAAGTCAGTGGATGAGCAGTGTCTGGCAGTCCTATGATGTATTTCAAACTCGGCAACAAAATCTGTTCTGTCATATTTTACAGAACGAGAGCATAACAGCATGACAGTTCAAAGTGCTCTGCTTCCTTTTTTTCACTTGAAATGTTTTTTTTTATTATTATTATTTTGTTCTGACATTACCTGGTAGACACAGACTGAAGCAATAAGGGTGGAGCTGATGTAGTAATAATAGCTGAGATAATAATAGTCTGTGTTCTGTACAAATCCTTAACTTTCTAATAGACGAGGCAAATCTGTTTTTACTGACTGTAACAGTTTGGCATTTTTACATTTAAAACTTTGATGTGTGTATGTGTGTGTGTGTGTGTGTGTGTGTGTGTTAATCACTGTCCAAACCTGACATCATGTGTCTGGCTGGGTGTTGGCAGACAGCACAGTATTGTAATAAGTAGTACATGTGGTGATTTGTCTCAGTGGAAGTAGAACCACTTGTGACAGGATTCACGCACACACACTCACACATACACAAAGTGTGGCAGTGCATTGTGGGGGTCAGCATTATGACTTTATTCCTCCTCTCTCTACATCTCTACATCTAATCTACATGTCATCCCTTTTGGTCAGTAGCAAGTGGATGTTGTGTTTCCGTGTGTGTGTGTGTGTGTGTGCATGTTTGTGTGGCTGAATTGAACTCTTTCTCTCACACACTCACACAAATTCAAAGACACACTCTGTCTTTGGAGGCATTCATATTTTAGAGAACTTTTTGGGAGACAGTTTTTCTTTGTTGAGGGGAAATGTAATATTTTTCAGGAAGTGTGCTCCTTCATGTTCAAGCTGAGGCAGAGCACAAACAGCCTCAGTACCAGACTATAGTGAGGCAAAATAAATCAGTAATCGCTTCCAAGACAAATTGCTTTTTTTATTGTCCAGTCCCTTTTTTTCCTTGCCCACGGGAAAAGTTATGTTGGTGGTTTCTAGGAGTGTCTGATCAGAGATAGGGAGAAGGAAAGAAAGTAAGAGAGAGAGAGAGAGAGAGGAAGTGCATCTATCAGCTTTACCAGCAATGCCCTTGAACGCAGCAATCAGTAGCTCTGGACAAATAAATCAGGACTCACTTGCTTCTGCATTAAATTGTATCCTCTCACTACGCTGCACTACACTACATGCACACCCCCACACACACACCCCGCCCATCTCTGGGTTGGTGGATGATGAAGTATTGCTGTTTCCCATGAGCGAGTCGCAGCTTTTTCTTTCTTTCTGTCCGCCTTGCTCTCTCTGTCAATCTCATGGAACTCCATTTAAAATTGAATTTGCCATGTTCTCAAAGGCTGTCGGACACCGTGCTGGTGTAAATGACAGTGCACTGAAACATGTTCGCTGTGGTCCTCCATGCACGAGGGTGCAGTTTGAGAGTCATGGTGAAAAAATGTTTGCATATATAATGTTGTTGGTATACATTTATTTACATACAAATCTAAAGCTGATAATACAACACGAGCAAAATGGTCCATCCGTCATTTTCCAAAGATTCCCTCACAAAAAAGCTAAGCCAAACAAGGAGACGGAATACAGATTTAAACCATGTATTTATCCACCTAACTTAGTATTATTTCACTTACTTGAATACTGACTGTATTTTAGTTTATTCTTTATTTTACATATGGGTAGTAACTCGGGTCGAACACATTATATTTTCGGGTGTCTGTACATGCTTGATTATGTTTGAACAACCTTTTCTTTAATACAGTGGAACATTAAAAGAACATTAAAGACACAAAGTAGCATTACCAACCAAATAATTCTTCTTCAGTGATTTAGTGCATGTACAGTGCAAGTCTAACCATGATAAATAAGGGCAATAAATATGATAATCACCCTTCCTTTTTTGTTGCATAAATGCTGGCACTTATTGTGCACAGACTGTAATTCTTTGCTATATGCTTGTTGCTATAATGCTCTTGGGCTTTTGTGAATGTAACTGAAGCTGTATTTTGGAAAAGCTTTGTGCCTTTCCCAGTCGCTGATGCTCTTAT
This sequence comes from Ctenochaetus striatus, assembly GCA_034780835.1. Classification (NCBI taxonomy): domain Eukaryota; kingdom Metazoa; phylum Chordata; class Actinopteri; order Acanthuriformes; family Acanthuridae; genus Ctenochaetus; species Ctenochaetus striatus. The sequence goes on along the minus strand of JAUZTA010000016.1, from coordinate 18,293,861 downwards.
GCATTCAAGGAGCTGACGGAGATACTGAAGAATGGAGATTTTATCTCCATGTCACAATCTTTCCATCCACAGAAAGTAGCAATAATGCAGCAGGATCAAGAAGTAAGCTGGTATGGGAAAAGTACCGATAAATGTTTGGTTTTCTCGAATGAGGCCTGCAACTCAAGATTTCTTTTTTTGTTTTCCTCACTTGCTATATTTCTTTTTCTTTTTTCTTTTTAAATCAAAAGAAAAATCAAAATAAATGATAATTTCAGTTTTGCTGTCCAGTTGTTGTTTTTTTTCTCTGTTTTCACATCCTCGTTCGTGTACAGCTTCTCCCTCTCTTCACCCTCCTTCATTTTTCCACCCCTCTCACTCACATGCACACAGTGGCTTTCTCACTCACATTTGCAGCCTCTTTCTCTGAGTAATACTTGTCCATGCCTCATCCCCCTCTCTCTGTTTATTTGTGTCTATTTATTTGCCCTTTTCTTGTGCCGTACCTTTGTGTGTGCACGCGTGTGTGTACGTGTGTGAGCATGTGAGCGGCCTCCCCCTGAGGAAAGCTGGGGGTTTTTTTGGATCACCCCAGGGTTCTGCATTCTTGCCCCGATCCCCTTCATCCGTCCACACTCTCTCTCCTTTTTGTTGTTTATCTCCAGAAGGTGATTGGAGGGTTGTTGAATTCCCTGTTGGGGGGGCTATCATGCACCAGGGAGTGAGGGTGTGGGGGAGCCGGAAGACGGCCACTTTGAAGCCTAAGGGCAGCTGAGGACACTTGCTCTCTGGCCTTTGAAAGACACCAGCCAAGTAGAGCGAGATGTCCTCATGTTACTTTTTATTGTATATGCAGGCCTCTTTAACCTTTTAAAAGGTTTAATATGTCAGTCAGACAGGCAGGAGATGAGAGAAAAACTGCTCGAAGGACGATGCGAATACACTACCTGGTTGGCTCCAGTCTGTTTGATTGTTTGGTTTATTTACTGATTGAGTTGGCAGTTTAGTCATTCATTCATTCATTCATTCATTCATTCACTCACCTTAAATACTAGTTATACACCTTTAAGTAACTGCAATTTTACATGAGGTCTTGCACAAATCAGCGCACTGCAATCCGTTTGTTTATTATACAGGCCATTATGTGTGATTTCTGCAAACAACAGACTCAATAACATGCAAATGGAAAACCTTGATGGAAATGGTTGGCAGGCCATGCGTCACCGCTAAATTATTATGGGGTGTATCTTCGTGTAATTTCTTCTTTCATCATAGACCCCGTGAACCGTAATCAAAGCTCACTTCATAACCCCTGAATTTTAATAAAAAGGAAATAAGGAAAAGCTTTTCTGTTAAATCATGGCAGTGAGTATTTATGGCCCTCTTTTAAAGTAGATGAGGCATTGTATGCTCAGTTGTAAATCACTGATGAAAGGAGGGATACGATTTTAATGGTTTTCTTACTTTATCATACAAGGCTGCAAACGGACAGAGATGCTTTGCATGTGATGACAGCACTGTGAGCTAACAAGGTGTCAATCCACCTCACATCCTCTTAAAAAACTTGTATGATGCAGTATTCAGATCATGTAAAACAGGTTTGCAGTTTGTGCAAATGTTTGACCAACAACCCAGAGTGCCCTGTAATAACAGATGAGGCTGCAATAACATGACTAACTCAGTCAGTGCTAAATTAAAAAACTCTGTTACTTGAATTTTCAAAAGAAGCTGACAGATGCACATCACTTGCCTGCTATCACTCTTAAAATTAGAATGAATAACATATGTAAAAAAGGTTAAGAAACAGTTGCTTATGGTCACATTCAGTAGACAAAAAGTATCATTACAACTTTGAATGAATTTCATGAACATAGGTCCCACATTTACTCTCTTGGCTTTGCTATAGATTAAGCAACGTCAGTGCTTGTTGGTCAAATATCCTGTTCTGAATAAGATCGGCTTCTTGATGACAGATTGTCCAAATTTATATATCTTAATAACTACTAGATGGAGTGCCATGTTATTCGGTTTTAAATATCAGTTAACCCAGGATCAGTTTAAAGACTCCAGTGACCTCCAGACCTGCACCACCATCAGGTTAAAGTTTTCTCTCATCAAGTCAAATATATATACCAACACTGGATTGACTGGCACAGCATTAGTTGTACAGATAACCATGGTGCTCAAACAACGTTTCCCTTTAAAATGAATGATCTCATAATTTTTTCCATAGCACCACCATGAGGTCATCATATATTTTGATACAGACTGCCTCTAAGGATGAATTTAGTGATCCCTTGACTACAGCGCCATCATCAGGTCATCATTTGTTGTTTATCAAATACTTTGGTTTATTGCTATGGACCAAATAATAACAGCAGTTGTATTTAACTGTCATTAGTGCTAAGGAGGTAATGCTTGCATGCTAACAGACTAAACCAAACCCTGCTAAACCTTACCAAAACTTTGTAACTATGAGCATGTTAGCATGCTGGCTTTAATATGAGAGGAAGAAAAAAGATGCTCAAAGATGTGCTCAGGGTATTTTTGCTTTCTCTGACTTTGTGGAATATAAATGTCGCAATACAAATTAAGAAATTCATTAAAACACGAGGTTAGGGCTAAAAAGAGGCTCATGTAGGTGCTTAGTGTGGTGCTTAACTGAAAAAAACTGAACAAAAATACTCAAATCTTTGGATTTAGCTCACGGATCAAACTGACAAAATTATGTGTCTGCTAAAGCCCCAATATACTCATTATATTCAGTAAAGCCTCACAAAGCCATTATGTTGGTGTATTTGTTCTATTGTTACACTCTTAATCTTGTTAAGTGAAAGGAGTTGTTTGCAGCAGGGTCAATGAGAGCAGAGAAAATAAACCAGAAACAATGGTTGTATATAGCAGGATGTGGCAGAAAAGCACAACAATGAGAAAAGAAGAGATTGGCCACTGCGGGGAACCCCTTTCTCAGACCACCTATAGTCTTTTTATTCATTAGTGATATAAATATAAAGAGTAATGTAGCTATAAATCACCATTATACTTTATGTTTATAATAATGGTAGTTTATGTTGTTGTGCTGCTCTACAGCCATCATCTAACAAAATGCAAATGAGGAAAAGTCCAACCAGACTGGTAGTGAAAAAAACATTTTCCATGTGTTAATTACCTGGCAGGTAACTTATCTCAGAGTGTTTGTGAGTTTGTCTTGTGTATGTGTGTGTTTGGATGATGGCGCCAGCTCAGTGGTGCAGAGGCTCATAAATTTCCCTATTTTATTCAGCAGCTCAGCTTGTGTGTGTGTGTAAACTGACAGCAGCTGACTTCTCACAGTCTCATCATCCAAGGCATCACCCCAATGGGAGATAGAAGGTGGTGATAGGAACAAGGAAAGGTGCTAAGCAACACACTCACACACAAATACTGGTTACCAACAGTTGCATGCCCATCTCAAGCTTCATTCATCCTCCGTCACATCCTTCTCTGCGTGCAGGTGACAGACATAATGCACTGTACATTAGAGAGACCAGTGAGTCTATACGCTCGCTTTCTATTACTTCCTGTCGGACTCCCTCACACATACACACAATAAAACCCACGCGGAGAAACACTCTTACATACACATGCAACGAAAGCAGGCGAGACCCTCCCTTAGGATCCAATCAATAGTCAGTCTAGCTGCCTCCCACATTGTACTGATGATGACAACTTGTCCTTGGCAGCTCGCACTGTCTCTTTCTCACTTACTCTCACTTACACACACACACACACACACACGCACACACACACACAAAGCATCTGCACACAACACACTCTACCACACACATTAGCTTTAGTTATGTTTAGATATAGGAA
>JAUZTA010000016.1:18163091-18173962 GCA_034780835.1 Ctenochaetus striatus | reverse complement strand
CATTTCTTTGTGATAAAACATTCGAAAACCTTTGCTTTACTTTTTCAGTTTTGTATTTTTTATGTCCATGTTTCCTTGCTAGTACACTTTTTATCACTGTTTCTGTTGTTATGTTTATAGTCTAATCAGGTCCATCTAGGAAATAGGGTGAAAACCAATATTAGGATGTGAATCAAATTGCTTTCTTTCGTGTGCATGAGAGCCTTTGTGTACAAGCACATTGCAAACAAAACAGGGACTGTCTCATAAAAGCTTTGCTAAATAGCACCACAAATGGGTAAAAACTCCACAGAATACCTTAAAAGGCACTGTATTCTAACAGATGTGATCTTTTACTGATAAAGAAATTTAGGCATCTAGAAAATGTTGTCATTCACAGTACACAGGAGAAATGTAACAGCTGGGTAAGCATTAGTTACTGAATCCTGAACAGTGCAAAAATCAAATTGTTCCGTCCAACACAGTAGATGGCAGTATGCACGTAGTAGGTTTTACAACCACCAATACACACAAGAAAGAAAAAGAAGCAGCCATAATGCAGCTATCCGTTACGGTTGCTTCCACATCTCATTCATACCGTGTCCTAGTATACATGAATCATGCCTGAGACCACCTTTTCAAATGTGCTCAGGCATGGGTGGTGAACCAGGTGCCTGAGCATGGCATGCTTATGTTTACACTTATCAAATGAACTGGACTCTGGGGTCAAGTGTGCTCAGATCTGGGCCCAGACCCCTAGTGTGAACCACCCTTCGTAAACTTAAGTTCACTGCTAACAAAATTCAAACACTTTAAGTACAGTCTTTTGCTTTATTCCAGGGTGTCATAGCATGTTATCAAACTTGTCATACAAGGAGAGACCCAAAAAAAGCTGCATAGCTTGCTGCTCCCTAGCAGTTACTTGATAATAGCACCTTTGAAGCAGCAGAGTAACTACGGTATATGCACGAGGAGTGAGACTGTAGTTCTTTGATGCTCATTAAGCCTAATGAGGTCACATAATATATCATTTAGGTCATTTTAATCTATTTGCCTGTTTTTCTTTTCATCTCCAATTACTACACTTTACAGTACAGAAAGCAGAGTTCTGTCATGAGCTTGTTAATATGAAATATGGCACTCCAGAGAGCAACCGAAGGCTACTGTATTGGGCCTGGCAGCTGCTTCACTGTGTGTGCAGCTCCTCTTCTTTGTGTGTGTGTTTGGTGTGTATGTATGTGTGTATGCGTGTGCGTGTTTGTTGGTTTGTTTCACTGAAAACTGGAAAAAAAAAAAAAAAAAACTGGGCCAATGTAGAACAGCCTTGTCTCAGTAGGCATTGTTCCCATTACCTTTGCTGCCTCTCGTCTACCTGAGCTTTAACATATCAAAGACCAAGCTGTTTTAGTTACAGCATGGCTGCCTTCAACTGACCCTTTTTTCTATGGGACCATTAAGAAACTTTTGGTTTTTGTCTGCCTTTTTGTCCATGTGTGTGTGCATGTGGCACTGTATGTCTACTGTGTGACTTAATCTGTACTCAAACACAGGCATACACACATGAACACCCAAATGCAAGCATACACACACACACACACGCACACACACACACACACACACACACACCCACATATATCTGACACTCTTACTTTCTGTTTTGATTTCAAACAATTTTTTTTTGCTGTTGGTTTAAGCAAGAGTGTTCAACTGTGTACTAGGCCCTGAGGCATCAGTGAGGCAGCCAAGGGAAAATACCAACTGTTTATATTATATGATTTAATATTCTCTAGAATGTTGATGGGTGTGTGTGTGTGTGTGTTAGATTGTCATTCCTTCAAACATTCATTCACTGAGTCGGTGTAGACACAAAAGACATTTTCAGACTTGAAATATAGCTGGCTTAGACTTTTGTTGGGTTATATTTTAAGATGGACAAATTCACATCAATAATTGGCAAAATAATTAATTAATAGACAAATTGTTCCCACAATTCAGAGGCTGTAGTGATCAAGGCTTGGCTTTCTGGAACAACATGCACCCCCTCTGGCTGTGGATTGAATACCTCCAGATGCATCTATCCAATGTCTGATTTACTCTGTCATCTCTTAAGTGTTCTCAGCTTTTTAGCTAATAAAAATAGATATAATAGCTTTTATTGTTCAGCTATTTTTGTGTTGTGTTACTTTTTGTGTTATTAAGTGTTGTTTTTGTCTTCTTTGCTAGTTTGCTTTTAGACTTAGAATGTTTCCCTCTCTTTTAAATATTCCAAAGTTTCAGTTTCATTTAGTCAAAAGGAAAAATTTAGCTAGACATACCCATCCATCAACTTTAAACTCTCCCCTCTTCACCCACAACAAGGTGCTTTAGGGGATTGCTGGTCAAACCAGGCTGGTGGCCTACAGACAGACATCACTTTCACCCCCAGTGTCTCCATGGAGATCAGTCATCATGACAGCCATCTTGCAGTCAGCCCCGATGACCCACCTGACAGCTGGCCTACCCGAGAGAGCACCGCCTATGCTGGAGGTGATGAAAGGGATGGAGATGGATCTGACCGAAAACAGAAGAAGAAGAAGAAAAGGCGACAGAAAGAGGAAGGTTCCTCTGAACACTTTGAGAGCAAGGGTCACCCTGAGGTGCAAGCACAGGGAGAAAACCCTCCCTCAACTGAGGAGTATTACCAAAGGATTGGCCCAAGGCGTGATAGAGGAGAGGGTAGTTGGGAGGAGCAGCTTGGGAAGGGTGGAGGTCGAGGGAAGAGGGGTAAGAGCAGAAAGAAGCTTCCAGAGGAGTGGGCAGTAATGGCGGAACCGTTTGTCCCTGCGTCTGCTGCAACTTCTCAAATCACAGAGGAGGTGATGGTGGATCTGGGAACTTCTGCTCAGGCAAACCTGGAGGCCTCGTTTGCAGACATGGACACCACCCAGAGTCCCTGGAAAAAAGAGGTCTACTCAGAAGAAGGCCTGGTTTCTTCTCCCCTGTCCCAGGACCTGTTCTCTCCAGCAGTTGCCTCCATCAGCCCACTAGTCCTAAACAGTGAGCTGAATGCCACAGCTGCTCCGTTCACCATGCCCTCCACCACTAACAGTGTGACACTTGGCTCCATGCCCACAGCTTCTCACCCTGCTGATCAATTTGATCTTTTGATGGATACCGAAAATGCCAGCTTGGGTAACAGCAGCCAGGCCTTTTCTCCACCTTTTTCTCTTGAGAATGAAGCAACAAGTGGTGACATGGTTGACAGTGGGATGTTTGATATCACCAGTTCCCCCCAAGATTCTTGTGTGCAAGGCATGCCTGAGGGAGACACTTCAGCCTTCAGTCCACCCACCCAGCCCAGCCCAGGCCTTTCCCCAAAGAGCCAGGTAGTCGCCTCAGCCCCACCTCTCTCACCCTCAGATGCTTCATGGCTCCTGAACGACTCCCAAATGAGCAGCAACAGTGAGCTATTTGACTTCGGTGATGCGAGCCCTGCAAGCAATCTTTTGCCCCTAGGGTTGTCCTTCGATACCCCTAGCCCAGCCCCTCTCCGCTCCCCCAAAACTACTGCACAGGAATTCCAACCCAAAGAGCACAAAGATGCAAAATCTACCCAGAAACAATCCAAGAAGTCTCGATCTTCATCTTCCTCTTCCTCTGTAAAGAGTCCCACCTCGCCAGGAGAAAAGAAGTTCCCTCCACAAGCATCTCCAGTCCTCAGCCCCTCCTCCCCTCCATTGGTCACACCTCTAGCAGCTCCAGGATCTGGTCTCAACCCGTCAGCTAAGCCCTTCTTTCCAAGCTTTGCTGATTCCATGGAAAAACCAGCTGTGGAGTCTCCAATTATCCCCATCAGTGAAGGTTGGTCGCAGTCAGCCAAAAACAAACAAAGAAACAAACAAAAAAAAAAATTAGGAAGCTCCAGCCATGCATGATATTTTCATCCAGCATGAGTCTTGCAGATTTTTAAACCTGATTTTCATTAATACTTATGGCAGAAATGATTGCTTGGGTGTCTTTTACTCATTATCAGTTGGATGGATAAGTACACTTATTTGTATTGCCCTTATTGGTCTAAAACCTTGGCTGGGGATTTTTGGCTTGTCTGGTTTGGAATGTTTGTCAATGACTAATGCATGAGCTCAAGTGTCGAACAACTGAGGCTGGGGATTGGCTGCGGGGACGTTCACATTATTAACAGTGTTGCTGTTGACTGGTGTGCCACTACTAACTAATCACAGTCTTCCTTCTCAGCGACACCTGCACTAGGCATCTTCACCAAATCAAAATCGACCTTCTCTTTTTTTCTATTCTGTCTAGGTGTCTGTGTTAACACTCCAATCATACTCCTCTCCCTTTGCATCAAGTAGTAGAGTGACACTCAATCTTCTATCTCCTGTTTCTGATTAACTCTTTTTTTTCTCACTAGCTGCCTGTTTCTTCACAACTTCTCATAGAAATGTTGAAGAAAACATGTTTATTGGTGTCACACTAACTTCCCCCTGCTGCTATGAATCAACAGATCAAATCCTGGTGTGTCTCCTGAGAGTATAACTTTTAAAAAAATAACATATTGTAATTACTCTTTTTGTTGGTCTTATTTTCCATGTTCTGTGATGATTGCTGCCTTGGCTGATTCTTCAAAACAGGTGAGTCCTTTTTAAATTCCTCCTGTGTTTTTTTTTGTGTTTTATTCATGCATCATTACTGGAAGAGTCGCTCTCAACTCCTCTTTGGGATTCGATGGGAGCACACTTTAATTACACACTTAAACACACACTTAAATTAATTATCCCATCTGGCCTGTGAATGCTGTGGGATTGATCACTCGGGAGGACCTGAAAATTTGTTGGGTAAAATCAAGTCTTGGCTACTTTAGTTAACTACAGTTCCTACATTAGCTACCTTTGTCATCACTTCACTACCTTACCGTAACCTGACTAGGTGAAGCTATGGAAGTTGAAACTGTTGGTTGCTCTTGTTTGTGATGGAGAATTGTTTTGTAGCAGCTCATAAGAAAAAGTAGACTGTCTGAGTTAATTATGTTTGCACAACCTGGGCATAAAAAGCCAAAACTAAATTATAAGTATAAAGCCATTTTGTATGTGAGTGGACCGTGGGGATGTAGCCTTTGTATGTTTGTGTGATAATGCATTCATGTGGCCATTTGATTGTATGTTTAAGTACATTTTGTCATTTTGCTTGCGCAAGTTGTTTGTGTATGTGTGTCGGATGTGTTTTTGTGTCTTTTCCCAGAAGATCTGAAGTGTTTTGTGTTTGTTACTGTGATTTATGGAGATGTAGAGTTGCAGAGGATTCATTTCCTTGTCCTTCCCTTCAACACTCCCTGTCCCTGCCTCCCATAGGAGGCTGTAATGAGGACTAAGCCAGCCTTCAGCTCTCTACAGGAACAGTAGTGTGTTGAACCTGCTATTAAACAGCTTTGATCAATGCCCCCCATCCTTCCACAAGAATGGAAAGGCTTACAGTAGTATTTTTGTTACATTTAGTATTTGCAAGTAACATAGAAAATCTGAAAAGGGTGCTGGATTCATTCTCATTAGGCCATTTTTTTTTATTTCTTTGAATGCACAGACTGGTTATATTTGGTGTGAATGTATATATATTTTGTTGATATGTGTGTGGCATGTTTATTTGCTTTCAATGCATATTTGTGTGCATGGTACTACCGATCAGATCCTGAAATTCATCAGGTTTGAATTGCATGATGCGGGCTTTCTGAGTTGTGCATATATTTTTTTGAAGACATGTTTGTGTGCTTGTATAAATGTGTGCACATGTGGGAGAGAAAGAACAAAACAGTGCTGAACACAGCTGGTTCTGTCTTCTGCCTGTGTAATGAAACCCTCTGTCAGTTTCCAGGGGTGGGTCTTTGTCACTAAGAGTGGTACTTAAGCCTTGTACAAAAGATTTGGAGGCATGTGGAGCACATTAAAGAGCAAGAAGAGACTTCATGTTACTGATGGGAGTACAGTGGGGAGGAGGGAGGTAAAGATGAAGAACCCAGACTGCTAAACTCAGCTTCAAATACTTTGAGGGAAACAGAAGGATGTACCAGAGGGGTAAAGAGACTGAAGAATATTGTTTTAGTACCACTGGAGGTAGAGCAACAAAGGATAAATGATGATGGAGGATGGTTAAAGGATGGGGTGGGGATGGAGGGATGGGGGATATTTTCTAGGCTTCAATTGTCATTTCAAAGTGGAACGTTGTGCCAGGTTTTCTCTCTGCGTTTTACCTGTGAAGTTACTAATAGATAACCCACAGTAGCATTTAGAAAGATAATTCTTCTTATCACAATGCCATTAAACATCTTTGTTCAGTTAAGAAGCATGCACACATCACCCACACATACAAAGAGAAACATATATTTTAAAAAAAAAGTATGTTGTATTAGGATTATTATTATTTAATTATTTAAGACTAGCTTTTTAGTCTATCTCAACTTTTTGTTTTTTGAAAGGGGTGCATTAGCAAATGTTTAGTTTTGGTTTAACCTCCTTGCTCTCATCAGCCACAGCATTAAGAGGGTGTTTTCAGTAAAAAAGGCGTCACTGTACATTACCTGCCCACCACCAAAACAGCAAATAGCAATTAGCAAAGAGCTGATGAGCACAGTGTGACCAAAGCAAAGCTAAAATGACAGTAATTTCTGGACTTGCACTGGCCAGGTTGTTTACCGTCACAGTCACCAAACCTCTTGATTAGGCAAAATGTCATTATGCCGTTGTTTTGTTTAAGGCTTTATTTGCTGCCCTCAAGAGTGAGTGTATGCTTTTTTTCTGACCTGACTTTTAGTACTCTAAAGTTATTCATTTTAGTAATAAGGTAGATGTAGCATCATATTAACCAAGAGGGACATACAGACCAACTTGCAGCAACAAATGTTTTTCTTAAGCATCAGCACAGTTCCTTCTGTCTCAAACAGTTAAAAACACAGGGGCCAGCCTACATAAAGACCCCCAATGTATGGCTCCTGCGTTCCTGTCACCAGCACAGGCACAAACACACACCTCCACAGACTCACATACTGTACTCAACTGAGTCATCAGGCTATTTTAGGACAAACACACATTCTCAAAAGACAGACATGAATATGGTGTACCAGCAGTCTGTTTTTACCACATAGTGCTTTGCACTGTTGTTAATGCTCTTTTCATTGATGCACAGGCTGTTAGATCATGGCCCAGAAGGGACATTTGTACAGTACGGCCCCATCTCTGAGCTGGGGTGAGCTAATGCCTTTTGACGACAGCAGGGGTAGTGCTGGGCTTTTGCCTCATAGGCGCCACTCCGAAAGCCAACAAGCTAACTAAAAGCTAACTGTAGCACAAGAGTGTGAGTCACTCTGAGTTGTTTTTCCTGAAGATGTTCCATGCCTCTTCAACAGATTCTTAACCTATGGTGAGATGGCTGTAGGCCAGCAGAGTGGGCAGTGCGTAAGACTCAATAAATTTTGATGTCAACATTTTAAAGGGATGCTGTTTGTGTTCAGTGTACGGAAATTTCAATAAGTTTAGAATTTTTTACCTCGATTAAAAACAGCTCTGAATTTGAAAAACAATTCTTACATTCATGGTGCTAGTGTTAGATTATTAAAGGATGATTAATGTAGTGTATTTTTGACTAAAAATGTTTAAATTACAAAGGATACATTATTGGTTCATCTTTTTTAGAGAAAACCCTGCTGACATGTCTGGGGAATGGTTGCCAGCTACTCCACAGCCAAAGAACTCATTAAAAAATGTTTTTTATGCTGCATACTTCAACATACCACTAACTTTTATACATTAAAATTGATGAGGTTTCCCTTTAATATAATAGGGGGAGACGCATTCTCTGACCATGGTGCTGAAACTCCAGCCTTCATTCACAGCCCTCGTCACCATAGTTCTTGCATATTTTCTTCTTTTACACTTTCACACCAAATATGATATCTGAATGTAGACTTTACCCAAATGATTAATTGCTTTTGTACTCCCTTTAGAACTTTTTCTCTGTAAAATAAGATGACCTGGTTTCCAGTTAAAGTGAGCAACTTTATGTTCTGAGGTTTGCTTAGGCAGCAGGTGAGAAAACAAGTAGGTCTACACAGCACAGTATGTTTTCAGTGCCCTATTAAGATAAATCCAAGATGTCAGCTTTGCAGGGTATGAAAAAACATCCCAAAATGTTTGTTACACGGTTTAAATACAGTTTCTTAAATGCTGTAGCTTCTGTTAGAGTGATTTTGTGGTAAATCAGATTCTGATGATGGCGACAGATAGACCCTCAGCTCTTTGGTCTTTCAGCCAGTTTCAGTTTTTGCTAAAGCTTTCTCTGTGTAATGGCATCAGATTTTTGTGTGTGAGAGCTTTAAAGAGACTGTGTTTTGCAGATTCAGCTTCTGTTAAACAGAAATAAATAAAAATAGATGCTTAAAGGGATGCATCTGAGAACAGAGGAGACATAGCCATTCCCCAGGCAGGGGAACTTCAGACAGACAGAAAGAAATTTAAAAAACAGATTGACAGGGAACAGACAGATCCGAGACAGAGGAGTGTCCAGAAAATCATGAGACTGGCAAAGGCATGGAATAAGGTCATCAAGCAAACTGAGACATAAACAAACAGAAGCGAAGGGGCAGGACATTTTGGGCAGGAACAGATTTATGGATGCAGACAAGCATAAAAAAGATGTAAACAGAAAGATATAAAGCTGAAATATGCTTTCAGATAGTGATAGACAAAAATGTAGAATGAAATAGGGACAAAAGATGTAACACATACATATTACTAGGTAAACAAAAAGATATATAAGGATGTATAAAAAAGTGGATATACATGTTCATCAGTTCTCACAGACTGGTAATCACACTATATATGTGTAAAAAAAAAGTACTTTGAATTACACTCAAGTTGCATTACCATGCTATTGTTTCTCTTTGTACTGATGAGAGATAATAGACCAGTCTCTTCTGCACTGGGTTTGGACGGATAATACGGAAAAAGATTATAACAAAAATAATAATGATGGTGTGAATTTTTTGACTTGCAAATCCACTTGGATTTTAACAACAGTGACTCTTGACTTTACTGAGTTTGGAGCCTTTTGACTTAAAATACTGGATACTCTTCTAAAACCAAAGCCAAAGAAAAACACAATTAAATTATATGTTTAGTCATATAAGATATGATAGCTTGTGTTCAGTGCAGTGGATGTAAAAAACACATTGGCACTGTAGCTTGCTGCTAAAAGGCGAACAGCTGAGAGGCAACTGAAAGGTCTCAAGGTCTCTATATATACACTGCTCAATCCTCTCCTCTCTAGTAAGGCCATCAAAGAGGTCCAAGTTGATCTTAAACTGTTCCGTTTTATAGCAGCTATGACAGTTGAAGGTGTGAAATGTACCTGTGGCTGTAGATGTCTTACCATGTTGCCTGGATACAAAAGAAACTAGTGAGATCCCTGACTCCTCCAGTGTTGAAGTGTCCTTGGGCAAGATACTGAGCCCCAAATTGCTCCCGATGGCTGTTCCATCTGTGTGTGAGAAATGTGTGTGTATGACTTCCTGATGAGCAGGTTGGCACTTTGCAGAGCAGCCTCCAGCCATTAGCGTTTGAATGTGTGTCTCAGTGGGTGAATGCTAACTTTTGGTAGTCAAACACTAGAAAGATGCTGTATAAATGCCATTTCTCATTTACTGTTTGGTAAGGAGCATATCAAGACTTGTTGAAGACTTAAAAGTCAAAGTTTAAGACTCTGAACTTGACTTGGGAGTTGAGTGCAAAGTTTTCAGAATTACTTAACCTTGGTCCCACCTTCATATGCTGGAGTGTTGTACTGTGCTGAAAGCTGTACAGGTCCCATTAAGCTGAATATCTGCCTAAAGAGATGGCATGTGATTGCATTGTTTGATTTGAGTGAATGAATATGAAAACACTTGGATGTTTCCATTAGAAAAGGTTGCAACATTAACGCTTCACCAGAAGCTTTTACTGCTTTTAAAAGCTACAGGCAGACATGCAGGTAGTGCAATGCACAACTTGCCCTTTATGCCTCAGCAGCTATGATCCACTTAGCACCTTCACTTTATAGACCTGTGTGAGAGAGGTATGATTGGAGGGAAAAGCTTCACAATTAAAAAACAATCCAGGAATGTTGAAAGTCTTTTGGTAATGCAAGGCTATTAAAGAAATCAAAAATGTCTCACATTAGTAATTTACCCATTTGACCCGCTGTTTTTGGTGTAAAACAGTCCCACACAGAGTTGCTTTTTTTTGGAACTTGAAGTTTTTTTTCCCGGATTGATTTTGGTGGCTGAAGAATGTGCTAGGTAAAGTCGATGCAAAGGTCACAATGTTATTTTCAGGTTTTTGGTAAAAGATGGATAGAGACATGAGTGCCTTTATAGAAGGACAGGGAGAAATGAAAAAAAAAAGCACAGACAGGGGGAGTTACCATAGAGACTAAGGAGGATGAGTTAGTGTTGCCCTAGGAACAGCAAGAGATGTCGGAGTTAATGACATTACATTGACAACACACATGCTCATGGAACAGTCTGTTTGACTCACAATTATAAAACAGTCCAGTGTAACAGTCTTTCTGATCACTATATGACTTTAATCTATGCTATGTATGATTTATCACCTTTGTTATTGGTAAACCATTTCATGATTAACTGCCAGAATCAACTCTAGAAACTGATCAAAAATAGTTTCAGGTTGAAGAGATATTGGGTATTTATTTCATTATGAAGAGCAAAAACTATTCCCACTCAGTAAGCTCGCTGTAACCTATAGTAAATTGAAGGCGGTCTGCTAAAAGTATAGTGAAAAGTTGTAATTTTGTGTTTGTGAGAATGTCCAAATTAAAAAAGATTCAAAATCATATATATATATATATATACACAC